>CM070874.1:232488429-232730929 GCA_036365515.1 Torymus aiolomorphi | reverse complement strand
AACTGTCTGCTCCAACAAAGACAAGTCAAGTCAGACGTCGTCCCTTTTCAAGAAAGGGAAAGCGATACAGGAGAACAGTAAGCGTGAAGGCAACAGGCCACCTGAAACATCGAGGCAGAAGACGGTGAAAGGAAGCGAAGGAAGAAAGGAGGTTCCTTCTAACGCGACGCCGATAAGGAACCAGACAAAAGACCCCACTTGGACGACCGTAGTAAAAAGGTGAATACGCAAAGAAGCTAAGAGGCCCAAGAATGATGGTACGGAAAAACAGTGCTGGCGCATATCACAACCGGGCCGAGACCTGATCGACCTGATGCCTTCAAGATAAAGAAGTGCGGCCAATCTACGTATGCCGAAATCCTAGTAATCATCAAAGGGGCAGCTGATTTGAAGGATCTGCAAGAGAGGGTCACCCGCATTAGGCGCACCAAAGCAGGAGAATTGCTCTTGGAAATGGACAAGCCTAATATCGTGACACCAGAACTGCAGACCCTGGTCTCGTCCACCCTCGCAGGGTCAGCGATAGTGCAAGCGTTGTCCCACACGGAAACAGTCGATATCAAAGATCTGGATGGAACAACAACGGCGGAAGAGAGGTAGCACAGGCGATTACTTCAGTTACTGGCCCTGGAATAGTGACCGCTGCGAATATCAAACTTCGGGCATCTTACAGTGGCACTCAAGCAGCCAATGTCCTGTTGCCGGTAGCAACAAAAAAAAAAAGCTGATGGAAACACGTAAGCTCAGAGTAGGATGGGTCAATGGCCCGGTCCGGTTACGTGAAACAATGACGCGTTGCTTCAAATGCCATGAAATTGGACACCTGGCACGGAATTGTAAGAGTGCAGTTGACCGATCGTCCCTGTGCTTTAGGTGTAGAACGGAGGGCCACAAGGCAGTGAACTACCCGACTATTAGAGAGCAGGTGATGGCGAAGGTCGACGCAACACACAGCAATAATGGCTAAAGTGCTTAAAATCAACCTGAACCACTGCGCGGTAGCCCAGAACCTACTGTCCCAACTGATCCGAGAAGAGAAGGCGGACATAGTCATCATCAGTGAGCAGTACAGGGATCTTCGTGAACCAAGCTGGGTAACGGGTGGCACCAGCACGGCGGCCATCTGGGTATACGAAGAACTTCACATATCCAAAAAAATGGACGTCCCCCTGCCCAGATTTACCTGGATTGAAGTATCTGGTATAAGACTATACAGCTGCTACCTACAATCCGATTCAATAGAAGAGCGATTCAATAGAAGAGTTCGAAAGATCCCTGGATACTATAGTCGCCAGCACCAGAACCTACACAGTGCCAATCGTAATCGGAGGGGACTTTAACGCTTGAGCAACCGAATAGGGAAACAAAAAGATGAACCACCGCGGGCGCACACTACTTGAGGCCTTCGTGATACTAGAACATAGTAGATCTGACCTTTGTAGATCCCAGATTGAGTCGGAAAGGCTCATACTGGCAAGTCAGTGATCGATACACTAGTAGCGATCACCGGGCTCTCACATACCAGCTCCACCTGACAAGCAGTACAGCAAATATGACAAGGATGCCGAAGAGAGAGAAATGGACACCAGCTACTTTTGACAGGGAAACTTCCTCTGCTTTCTGGAGGGAACATCTGTCGAAGGGACAGATGAGGCAAGGGCTCAAAGCCTCTCGCGTACCATCACAGCGGCATGCGATGCTGCACATGGGGTGCCCATATTAGTTTACGCAGATGATATTGCTCTCATTATCGTTGGAAAAACCATCGAATATGTGCCAACCTCGGAGATATGGCAATCGAGGTAGTAGGAAATTGGCTGAGCGACCATGGCCTCAGTCTTGATGCCGAAAAGACCGAGGCAGTGCTCATTCCCAGAACAAAAAAGAGAGTCTACGCCACTTTCACGGTCAACGACGAGAAGATCAAGACGAAGGACACCATGAAGTACCTAGGAGTCACAATAGATGCGCGGATGCCGTTCAAAGACCACCTTAGAAACGTAGGATTAAAGGCATCAAAAGTAGCTCGAGCGCTCGCAGGCGTCATGCCAAACATAGGAGGGTCGAAACAGCCACGACGGTTGCTTCTTGCATCGGTGGTATATTCCGTAATTCTGTCCGGAGCCCCAATCTGGGCTAGTGCTATAAGTAGTAACCCAAGCTATGGTGCCGCTTGCCGAAGGGCCTGCAGGATAATCGCGCTGAGAGTGGCTTGCGTTGCGACAGAGAATTGAGTGTTGCGCGGTTTTTGTCTTACCTGAGGGTTAGCTTTACTCGCTACCCTCTTACCCAATTGGTGTTGTTGTTGGACTACAATAACCAACGATGACCCTTGGACATACAACAATCCACGATGTAATTTTATACCGCTCGTATCGCCCTGAAAACGTATAGGATCGGGGAAGGAAGCGGACACGCACACAATATGATTTACACTCGCCAATGATAACCACTATAACCAATTAACAGTAATTTATTAAATAAGTGCCAACTTGGCCGAAGGTGGTGATGGTTCCAATGTCTCCCTTGAAAATGGCTGCAGCACCTGAAGAAAACACCAACAAAATGGCCGTTCAGTACTCGAACTGATTGAACTCCAGACGAACTCGACCCTTCGCTCGACCTCTGAATACTCTCGACCCTGGATATGTTTCGACGGCACGACACACTAACTCCAAAACCTCTGTACTCTCCCTCTCCTGCCGGGCAATCCCAGGCGCTCGCGATAGTAGCTGCGCCCCCCCTCTATGCTTGCGCGTGCGTCGGTGCACGGCAATCCGTTTCTGCCGGTCGGGTTATCGCACGCTTCATGCTCTCTCTCCATCTCTCCGTCTCGTCTCTCGGTGCCGTGCTCCGCGTTACTCGACCCTCTCGTGCTCGCCCTCCCCCCCTCCCCCCCCTGCTCCGTCTCCCCCGCGGCTTCATCGTGCGCTCTCCTCGCCGCTCGACCCTGTACGCGTTAGTGTATGTGTATGTGTGTGAGTGCGTGCGCCGCCTGCTCGGCATCCTCGACGTAGGTGCTGTCAAGATGGCAGCGTAGCAGACGCCTGTTGCGTGCTGCTGATGCCGAGAAGGCGATGACTTGTGACTCTGTCACAGCGCTTACCGTACCGTATCAGACATCACGCTCTCGGTAGTCGCCGGACTGCCACCCTTAGACCTAATGGCATGTGAGAGAGCTGAGGTGTATCGCGAAGGTGTGATAAGAGAAGAGGGCGACTTTGGCCAGGAACCACGTCGAAACCGATGGTCCAGGAAGACTGTGGAAGAGTGGCAGTGCCGATGAGATATAGACAAAGGTTGGTGAACCCATCCCATTATCCCATGTGTTCTGGAGTGGACGGAGAGGAGACACGGACTCATGACCTTTCATCTCACCCAGGTACTAACCGGGTATGGCTGCTTTCGCAGCTACCTGAAGAGAATTGGAGTGTACGAAACATGTTCTGAAACTGATGAGGATGTGGGGCACATTTTGTTCGTATACCCCAGGTTTTGGGAAGAGAGAGAAAGGTTTAGGGCCTTATGGGAAGGCTCCTTAACTCCTGAGGGTATTGGGAGATGCTTACTCTCTTCACAGAGAGGATGGGATGCTGTGATTGGTCTCGCCACCGAGGTGGTAGACAGATTAAACTTCATAAGGCGAGAAGAAGAAAGGAGAGAAAGCCGCCCTAGAGGACCAGACGGTGTAGAGGGCCGTAAAGGCTGCGACTGCCCTCCGCGAAGTAATGCCTAATGGCGGTTCCCGCTGGGGGAATTACAGTCGGGGGAAGGATCTGCTATAGAACATCAGCAGGAGGTTTTAGTAGGTATTGCCAGAAATAGTCGAGTCCTACATAACATCTTGTATGCGTAAATGCATTTTTCCTAACCTCCAGAAAAAAACACACATACACACACACGCACGCACACACAAATATATATAGTAACGGCCTGCGACACCGACGTCGGTAGCAGCAAGTGGCTAAAGCATCACGTGCTCGCGAATGCAACATGCAGCGTCGATGCAGAATTGGAGTTGCATCGACTAGAGGGCAGCTATGATGAGGTGATAGCCATTTTAATAATCGGTTTTGTCAAGAGAAAGCGCCTTAGAGTTTGCTCCGTTATTTTCGCCACGCAAAACACCTTTTTTGAGACTTTCGCCCGATTTTGTGATCGCGTCAAGAGTTGGAAGTGTTCCGCATCTGATTTGACGCCACAAGTACCGTGATACCTGCTGTACTTCATACCAATCAGCCGCTACACGTGCAACACCCCACCTTAATTAATCCACCCGGCGAGCAGGGAGGTTATTAGCGTGGACGATTATCCGCCACATTTCCCTGTTAATCATGCATTAAGGTAAGCGTACATGCTAACTACCTCGAGGGGTGTAATAACGCGTAAACGCTCATACGAGTTCATTGAACCCGGACAGCGGCATCGAGTAGGCGTCCCCGTGCGGAGAGCTAGTGTGGAGGGAGAGTAGACCGTGGATATTCGTTCATTGTACACGGAAAAGTCGTTGGGCACGCTGCAGCCTCGTACAAGCCTTCGGGATAACCAATTGATAAGAGCGCGGCGCTCTCATGCTTTAGACGCACGGCTCACTCACATCGGGCGCACGGCGCGCCCCGCATGAGGCTCCTGCAGCACGAAGATGCCGAGGCTGCAGCAGCTCGCTTTATGGTGTTATAGCAAGCCGAAGCTAATGGTCACGCCGTTCTCTTTTTTCGCGAATTTTCACGCATTACTGTTAGTTCAAGACTTTTTATTTTTTTTTGCAGTAAAAATCTTATACAAATTATTTTTTATTTTTTGCAGTAAAAATCTTTTTTTTTTTTGCAGTAAAAATCTTATACAAATTATTTTTTATTTTTTGCAGTAAAAATCTTATACGAACACTGCGCAGACGAGTGAGCCGTCGGCTCGTCGTACTGATTATGCGATCATGCAGCGCGCTTAAAGTTGAGACAGCGGCGCGCCCGCGTATACCCGACTTGCAGCGCGCCAACTCTGCGGGCGCGCTGCAAACCCAAAAGTGAGCGTGATGCAGTACCGAGGTGATGGTGGCGCCGGGCGCTTTTCGCAGAGGCTACGGTGTGCTCAATGACTTTTCCGTGTAAGGTCCGAGAAGTGTGAGCTGCCGGTTGCTCACAGCCTGCAAGCGAGCGATCCAAGTATGTAGACGAGCAGCTTCACCGCTTTCTCTCTCGACTCATCGCACACTATTGCAAGCGCGCGACATAGAATATCGTGTACGCATGGCTTATATTACCGCGAGCGTGGAGTCAGCTGCTGAGACAGCTGAAGACTAGAATAGCATGCTGTGGCACCGATAAGTAGGAAATCCGTAATTTGATACTCAATAAAATTCATTTTACCTACTATTTTATTTACTTACCATATTTTAACCTTCTTTGCAATCAACAATAGTCTTTAGTTATTATGTTTAACCGCTCGAGTTATTATTTCGTGACCTTAGTCATTCCCCATTCCCTCCTGTAAGTGTCGAGAAATTCTTAAAAAAATTATGAATCGTGACAACCTCTTCATGAAGGTAAGCACAATCTACACTATTAAAGAAGATAATCTTATTTAAAATGACCTTAAATTTAATGATTATCCAAATAATAAAAAGAATCGAGTTTAATATTTGGGAATTATGAAATATTTTTTATTGAATAAGTAGAAATTTGTCAATCGGTTCCAACACAACAATTTTATATAAAATGGTGAACACATCTTGATTTAATAATAAAGTGATTATCTATGTCGCTGTACTGGAGTAATACCTATAATTATTCATCAACAATATCTTGTATACACTCCTTCCTTTTTATTTTCAAACTTTCTCTAAAATATGAACCAAATTAATAAAACGAGTTATTATTTTCATAATATTAATATGTGTAATTAATTACTTTTTTGTTCGCTCAGATGATGATGCAAGCCATGAACCTATTTTGTCTTCTATTGCATCTTGCGTGGTAGTCCCAAATCGAGATCTTACAGCTCCTTTGGAGAAAAATGAAATTATAAACATTTAAAATTTCTTATCAAAGTTTGTTGTTAAAAATGAATACAATATAAAATAAAATTTTGACGACTAACGGTCAATAAGATTTTATTCAGATAACGTTTTAGGAGTTACGTTCACTCTCCGCATTAGGGCTGCAACATCAGCAAGGAAAGTCAGAATATAGAATACCATTTAGTCAAATTCACCACGGGGGTCGTCTCAATAACGTATTCTGATAAAATTATTACGTATTACGTATTCTGATAAAATTATTGCTAAAAAAATTATTAAACTATCGTTATTATTATTACTATTAAATTATTATATCCCGGATTCCATCTACGGATAGATCAGCACTTTCCCATGCTACCGGGCGTGTCGTCGGTTGCGAATCGGAGAAGAGCCAGCTGGGACTGGTCAGCTGCGAATATTGTATAAGCAGTAATAACAAGGAGTCGCGGTCAAAGATTCGTGATAATGGACGAATTAATGAGCACAGTGTAAATGAGCTGCAGCCGTCAGATTGTAGATATTTTCTCTAAACTAGCCAAAGGCAGAGTAATAAACTCCCTGACCGGAGTGTCACGGGATGTCAGTACCTAACCTCTGTGATAGCATTGCGAACGCAAGTTCAGTGTAAGAAGACCGCTCAAGTGTTCCCTGACTGGAACCAATGTGGGGGTTAAAGGAATCTTAGCTGGGCGCAAGTGTAAAGGATAACCTGGTCACTATTTCCTTATACCCGAAGCAGCGTAGGGTAAATCGCACACAGTCTAGCCTGAGGTTTGGGCCAGGTGTCAGGATGGACCCGACATCGCCCACTCGGTAAGGGTGACGTTAATCCTTATGCTTTATTATGGCGCGGGCCTATCCCGTAACTGTCTTTGTAGAGTCACTAGGTGTCGATAGGAGTGACCGCCCGACAAGCCGGCTCTCGGCTTCGGCACCCATAAATGGGGTTCCTTATAGACGGGGCTAGTAGCCACACCGTGGTGTGGCTCCCAAGATGGGCGAACCATCTTAATCTAACTATATGTCTATATATACATATAACATGAACAACTCCGAAAATACACAGGAACCCAGTAGAACTGCAGCGGGCGCTGACGTTACAAATAAAGAGCTCCGACGAACAACAGCAGCAGGAGAAAAGAACATGGAAAAACGTATCTAGACGATGAATTATCTCATCAAGATAATGATAGACCCCACCTTGCTGCAGAAGAATTTCAATAAAACTATAAATGAAGGACTTCAGAAGCTGCAAGAAGCTTTGGACTCTCTTGTAGAGTCACGGCGGACCACATCAACGGCCTACCCACATCTGAATGATAGAAAAAAAATAAAGCTCAGGGCTGAAGAAGTAATCAGCGCCGAAAGCCAGATGACTCCGGCTAGGAAGACACACAAAGAACTTGCAAGGCAGGATAAAGAAGAGGACCTCCTTGGACCCTCTTTTGCTTCCCAGACGAGAATACTTGGCAGGTTGTACCTCCAAGGAAAGAAAAGAAGAAAGGAAACAAAGGGTAAAAGCCCCCAGGTACAGTGTCAAAAACACAAACTATGGAGAAGCAAGACAGCATTAACGAACTCCGCCGGCCGTGTGTCAAAGCTGTGCTGGTCAAACCAGCAGAAGGTAAAATTTACGCGGACGTGTTGCATAAGATTAAGAATGCCATGAACCCAGATCTTGTTCAAAACTATTAGGTGTACTCGATGGGGGCGATACTACTGGAGCTGCAGTCGACGCAAAATACGACCCAAAATGCAAAATACGACGCAAAATTCAGCGATGAAGTTATACGAGTTCTAGGATCTGACGCAGCAGATCTCCGTGACAGTATCCCCAAAGCAACCCTAGAGATCCCCCATTTAGACGCATGCGCGACAAAGGATGCAAGGCGATCGGCGGTGACTCAGGAAAGAGTAGGAAGCGAGTTTGTAATTAGCCTCACCGATGTAAATAATAGGATCCAGTACTTAGAGATAAGTACTGTGCAGGAGATAGAGGCGCTAAAGTAACTTAAAACATGAAAATAAAGGGGGCTAGACACCATTTTTCTGAAATAAAAAAAAGGCATTTTAATACATAAATATAAACTAATTATATCCTACTTTTTACACATAAAAGGGGGTATAAATTACCTTAGCGTGGACCTTGGTCTAGGCCCTGTATATGGTCCAAAACCATAGTAATCGATGAAACAAGTTTTTTCACTATTCGCAAGCTTTCAAATTTTCCTGTGGATAGATTGACTCCAGATTTTAACTAAATTATTCCAAAATAGTATAATTCCGGGATGAGTGTGGGGATTTAGGATTAAATGTCAGGAAAAATTTTTACATCAGAAAAATTTTGAAAAAAAT
The DNA here is from genome assembly GCA_036365515.1 of Torymus aiolomorphi. Taxonomy (NCBI): domain Eukaryota; kingdom Metazoa; phylum Arthropoda; class Insecta; order Hymenoptera; family Torymidae; genus Torymus; species Torymus aiolomorphi. The sequence goes on along the minus strand of CM070874.1, from coordinate 232,722,558 downwards.
TGAAATAATTGAAAAAAATTAAGAAAAATTCATGAGAAACAGCAAAAAAAATTTTCTTTTCTCATCGGATCAAAAATCTCTACACTCATCTCGGAATTATACTATTTTGGAACAATTTAGTTCAAATCTGGAGTCAATCCATCCCCAGAAAAATTTGAAAGCTTACGGATAGTGAAAAAACTTGTTTCATCGATGTCTATGGTTCTGGACCATATAAAGGGCCCAGACCAAGGTCTACGCTGAGGTAATTTTTACCCCCTTTTATGTGTAAAAAGTGGGATATAATTAGTTTATATTTATGTATTAAAACATGACATTTATTTCAGAAGAAAGGTGCTTAGCCCTCTTAAGGTCGGTTGGGTAATCTGCAGGGTACGGCGCAGGATTCCGTTAGTTAGATGCTTTAAGTGTCTGGGTTTTCAGCATCATGGACGAGATTACAAAGGAAATGATAGGTCGGACAGGTGCTACAGGTGTGGGCAGTCAGGGCACCTCGCAGCGAATTGTGACAACGAGCCGCACTGCACATTATGTGCTGGAATGACGGTAAAGCTTTATTAGCATAAGAACACCCTAGGGACAACAAAATGTTGGGCGATAAAGTTAGCCCTAGAACAGAGAAAATTGCAGCTAGAAAATGGCAAGTAAAATTAGAATAGAGCAGGACAACATGCACAGGAACCAAGTAGCGAATTATCTACTCAGGCAGATTCAGGCTAAGTACAAAGCAGACCTAGTACTCATGAGCGAATAATACGAAATCCTGGACACCCAGACGTGGTTCTGCCCGCAGCGTACTGGTCGAGAAAAAAAAGACTAGGAGATGGATACGTCTGGACTAGGAGAAGGGGTAACATACTTTAGCTGTTATTTTATCTCAAACGAGAGCAGCGGCGCGTTCAGAACGAAACTATGCGGACAAAAGCGGCAAAGTGGGGTGAGAACACGGATACGAAAGGTAAAGCAGTAGTAGAGATGGCAGCTAGAGTAGAGCGGATTGTACTTAATAGAGACACCGTGAAGACCTTTAGGAGATCAGGATACAGACAGACGATAATCGATATTAGGCTAGCATACGAGAGAGTTGCTCGTTGAATAGATGAGGGGAGGGTCCTAGGGGACTTTACCACAAATGACCACCAGTACATCTTTCTACAAATTCAATCAAGACCGTGGTATGAGCAACAAGTCGCTAAAGAAACTAGGTTCAATACCGTCAAGTTAAACACGGATATATTCGGCCTGATGATCTAGAGCGGATACAGTGAAATGGAAAAAATCAGACCCGGTCACGGCCGACATAGGACATCTCGTCAGCGGGAATGCGAGTCTACGACGCGCGTGTGAGGCATCAATACCCCAGAAAAAAATGACGGAAAAAAGACGAGCTGAAACTTTTTCCGACCCATGCCTCTCGAGAATCAGATAAGGCGATAGAGATAGGTGCGATCCCCATGATTTCCGAGGCCAAACTAAAGCTAGCAGTAGACTCACTCAAAAGCGGGAAGGCGCCTCACAATGGGGCAGTTTGGAAAAGAAAATTTCAAAAATCTGGCTTAAAGCCAATTTTTAATTAAAAAAAAAAAAAAAAAAAAAAAATCAAACGAATTTTGTGAGTAATTGATCTGTAAAATAAGAAACCGAGTCCCTAGGCGCGATATCATATGAATAGGATACTGCGGAACTTTTAAAATTACACTAAGAGCCTGTGAACTGTGTGTGCACCAGGATCGTCCTTAATAAAAAAAATACATATTCTTACGGACACACACACACACACACACACACACACACACACACACACCCACACACATTCATTAATGATTTATTTATTATTTATATTTATTATTGTGTGTGTGTGAGTATGTCTGTGTGTGTATGTGTGTGTGACTGTGTGTGTGTGTGCGTGTGTGTCCATAAGAATATGTATTTTTTTTTATTAAGGACGATCCTGGTGAACACCCAGTTCACAGGCTCTTAGTGTAATTTTGAAACTTCCGCAGTATACTATTCATATGATATCGCGCTTAGGGACTCGGTTTCTTATTTTACAGATCAAAAACTCACAAAATTCGTTTGAAATTTTTTTGTTTCATTAAAAATTGGCTTCAAGCCAGATTTTTGAAATTTTTTTTTCCAAACTGCCCCACTGTGCGCCTGGCCCGGAGGGCATACCGGCAGAAGCATTGAAGGCTGCAGTGCGGGCCTGCTCTAAATTTCAGCACCTGATACTCATCAGCAATGGTGACGTAAACATTGCCGGTGCGTACAGGCCGCTGTGCATGCTGGATACCACAGGGAAGGTTCTCGAAAAGATCATTAGACCTAGATTACAGAGCGCAATCCAGGCTGGTGGGGGCCTTTCTGACAGACAGTACGACTTTATCCCCGGGGCTCTCAACGATAGACGCAGTCAGAACAGTAGTTAACATAGCTTAAGAGGTACAACAGGGCAATATTATTAGATGTCAGGAATGCGTTTAATTCGTTACGATAGCAAGATACTTTCAATACGTTAAGAGACAGGTTTGGAGTCCCGGGATATCTACTTCGTATAATGCAGAGCTACCTTAGCGACCGAGCTTTATGATACAACTTAAGGGCGCAGGGCCAAAGTAAGGACAGCTCGAGCGGCTCGAGGTTCGGTACTAGGACCAGACATCTGAAATATAGACTACGACGGTATACTTGGTTTAACTGGATTCCCAGAAGACACTAGCCTTGTATGATACGCTGATGATATCGTGCTTGTCATAACTGTTAGGAATTTAGAAGCGGCTCAGAGAAGGTTGGATGTGGCCATGAGGCGTATACTTAACTGGCTTCAGGAGCACAACCTACAACTCGCCACCCACAAATCCAAAGTAGTACTCACATGAAAGAAGATAGACACTATTGTACCGGTAAGAATCGTAAATGTGACTATTGAGACAAAGAAGGCTTTAAAGTACTTAGGGTTATGGCTCCATAATAAACTAAGCTTCTACAAGCACATTGAACAGGCGCCCGAGAAAGCGTCGAAAGTTGCTGCGACACTGAGCTGGCCTAAACCAAATAGATGAAGACTGCTTCTATCCGTCGTACACTCTACACTGCTTGACAGCTCGGAAGGTGTGCCCGGAAGCCTTAGATGTAGAGTTCCACCGGAAGAAGCCATGAGCAGTCCAACGACGTTGTGCGCTTAGTATCGCATGTTCATATCGAACGGTATCGGAGGAGGCGGTGTTGGTGATTGCGGGTGATATGCCTATCTGGCTAATGGCGAAGAAACGAAAATTAGTTTACGACAACAACGACCGTATAGTGAAGGTCAAACCGGCTACAGAGGCTAGAGACATCGTGTTACATGCGTGGCAGTATGACTGGGACAGTCCCGAAAAGAGGGATGTACACAGGGACTCATCGGACAGATACGGCTGTGGACTGAACCCAAATATGGTGAAATTAACTATTACACAACGCAGTTCCTCACAGGACATGGATTCTTCCTCGCCCATCTTTACAAAATCGGTAAGGTACGCAACCCTACATATGTGCACTGTGAGGCGGCTCTTGATAACGTGGAACACACGTTTGTTGCATGTAGTAGATAGTCGGACAAAAGAATCTAATTATAGCGCACGACAGGGTGCTTAACACCTGGCACTATAGTAAGCATGATGATTAGAAAGAGAATTGGGACACATGCGCGGCTTTCATAGAGAAGGTACTGCAAGAGAAAAAAAGCCGACGGATACCTTATATAGACTACAGTAGAATAAGGGGCGCGAGGTAACTGTAGCTAACATACTAATCGGAGGTGGCTTACAGACGCAAAATGTTGGATAGAGGAGACAAAAGTAGAAAAATTCCCATAGCGAAACTAAAAACACCGCGCTGAAGTAATCGGAATAGGCTGCCAGCCGTCCAGGCTCGTCGACCTCATTGTAGGCGAAAAGGCTGGAACGGCTGAGCCCCACACAGAGGGATTTAGTACCCGCATGCCCACCTTCCTATGGTGCATTAATACATTCTCCAACTCCACAAAAAATTAAATTATTATTATTATTATTATTATTATTATTATGAAATTATACTGATAAAGTTATTGCTGAAACCTAAATGTCGTATCATCCTTTCTTCATCTACTCCCACTAAATTGAAAACTATTTGTTTACTGAATATCATCTATTTTTAAAAATTCTAGCCATTTATAGTTTCATAACTCTTTATTTAATTAGAATCCGTAATATGAGGCGACCCATATGGTAAACTTTTTACTCAAAGGTATCCTATATTCTTTGACCTTTCTTGTTAGACATAAACTTTTTAAAAAAGAAGATTACGTGAAAGGCGTAATAATCATCAACTTGCTAGTAGATTGATCGATTTCCAAAACTAAATTTGAATGAATTCTTAATATTTAATATTTTTTGGATTTTAAATACATTGCAATATTTTTGCTACAAGTATTTGCTAGAATATTTTGAATATCAAAAAATATTTAAGATATGTGTATTCAATATTATGTGTACGTACTTATAATGCATTTGCTTATATTTAAATCCTGGAAACATAATTTGGTTTTTTCCCTTCAAACTATATTTTTCTGAAAGATCATTGGTCAGGACATTTTTTAAGATATTCTTGGTTAAGACAAGAGCATTGCTTCCTTGGAAATTTTGCAAATAATAGACCTAGAAAATAAAATAAAAAAGGAACATATTTTAAAACTATACTTGTTTACTGAAATACGCGAAAAGAAAAATAGGTTGGAAGTATTCCCATTTTGGGAGCTATACACGACTAAGAGAGATGACCAATGCTGTCCTATTGATAAGTGTAATAGTTTAGAAAAATTGTGAACGTTCTACTTTGTCACCCAGTTATGCAGTTGTAAATAATTTCTTTGCTTGGGAGTTAATAATTCCTTTATTTGGGATACATCATCTCCTGGAATTGTGAGATGTAATCCCTTCCATTTTTAGAAGTGTTTCACTCGTAAGCGTAAGATGCTACCACTTCCAAAGCACGAGGAGCCGATCCTTCTTACGTGTGGGAGAGATTCCCTCCCAAGTCTAGGACACCACCATTACCGGATTTCGCGTTCTTACATTTCATGAGAGGTGTCAGCGTACTACGCTTAGGAGCGAAACACTAAAAAATAAGAAGATTCGGCTCCTTGTCTCTTAAAAGAAAACGCCAAAAACAGATGGGAATTTTTTTACTCCTTCATTGGGAAGAGTTTATTCCAATATCTTCGAGTAGAAATTTTCCTTTAACGAGAGTGATTTACTCCTACCTTTAGAGTCTTTATCTCTTCGATTTGAGATAGAACCACTCCAGTAACTCGTGGGAAGAATTCCAACCCATTTTTATTTCCGTGTTGCAACAATAAAATAACAAGATACACTGTTGACTAAAATAACACAGTACCAAGGGGAAAAGTAGCATATGCCGGTGTAAGACTTTAGTTAATGTCAGACTGATAGTTAAGTTTTTTGCTCTCGAAAGCAAAGCACGCCATCGGCTTGCTCAGATAAGATGACTGGAAAAGTTGTTCTCCTGCGGAGATAGCCGCACCCAGGAGAACAGGTTAGTCGTTTTACGATCAGTTGACACACGCATGGCGAGTTCTGAGCATGACTTACATATACATCGCATTTGACGAGCAGATGGCCTGCAATTTAAGAAGAAAAAGTGATCTAGTCTCTGGCATATAATACTTTTCCCCGTGGGATCCTGGGACTGAACCTAATAATATATCACTTTTACGTAGTCGATTACTGTGAATAAACCGGACGGCACCCCGGATAAGACTCGAAAGGAGTAACCATAGTATTACCCGCGAAAAAAAAAAGACATATATGCTGCGTTTCGTCTCATTTCTCCCAGATTGGTAATCGCGACTGCCTAAACCTCATCTTTTGAGCCCGTTCTTGCAGCATCAAAATATATATATCGAAAAAATGTCGCAAACGCTTTGGACGTATTTTTTCGTCAGCTATCCTGTACTAACTTATTGTTAATAATTTTCATATTTTGACCTTGAACAAAATTAAACGTGTTTTATCTCGAAAAGTATCATTTGAATATTTTTTAATAGTCTAGATCGAAAGATAAGTTTTTTTACGTCAAAGTTCTATATTCCACAAAGGACTTCTTGGAATTTTTGAGATATAACGTTTTATTTAATTAAATTTTTAAGATAAAAATGTGAAAATTATCAATAACAAATGTCTCCACTGATGAAAAAATATGTCAGAAAGATGTTTATGGATAGACATATTTTCATCCGGAAAGCACGTGCATAAAAGGTGAGATTACCGGCCTAAGGATTGATGCTAAACGCCTCATATATATACTAGACAGGCTTCGCTCTCTGCTCACTCCGCTCGCTAATCTCTGATCAACAAAGAAATATCATTTTAGATTGAGTATGAACTTTAATACAGTAATTTGTAATGCCTAAAGTAATAGTTTCTCTCTCCCCCCATCGTCAATGTGGTATGCCATAGGCTCATAAATATATATTTTTTTTTTATTTAAAATTATCTCATTTCATCTGTCTGCCCTTCACTCCGTCTATGTCACTCTGTATTTGCTACGATATCTCTGTTTTGATATATCTGCTCTCGATGACTACCCCTTTGTTAGTGTCACCTTCTTTTATCACCTCTGTCTCTGTCTTTATATCTCTGACTACCTGTGACTTTATTTCTGCCTATTTCTCTTTATACCTTTCTCTGTCTTCGGTCTTTCGCGTCAATTGTGTCTCTTTGTCAGTCTCTATCTCTCTGTTTTTGTATTTATTTTTGTCTTTGTCTCTGGTTCTATCTCTTTCTCTCTCTCCGCCTGTCACTGGCTCTCCATATGTCTCTTTCTCTGCGTCCCTAGTTCTGTTTCTCCAACTAGGTTCGTTTGTCTTCCCTGAAAAAAATTTGGCACGGCGGCTACCTTCCTCATATTACGAGTGGTCCCTCTGTTTGACACGGGAGAGCTTCCAATTTGGCACGGATGAGGTGCCGGACTAATCTGAGAGCCGAACTAACCTAACCTTACCACTGGTATCGCGCGTGCAATGGAAGGTGTATGAGCGATGCAGAGAGATCCGCGTCGGGGCAGGAGCCATGGCAATTATGGGATCGCGCAGCTCCGCCTTTTTGCATAGAGGTTATGCCATTAATAGTAGCCCGTGTGCCAAATTTTTTTCAGTGTTGGTCTATCTATCGCTGTCTCTCTGACTCTGAAGTTTAGTGTATATCTCACCTAATGGTCTTTCCTCAATAAATTTGATTTTTTATTGTATCAAGATGAAAGGATACTTATAGTCACCCTTGCGCCAACTTCATCTAACCATTGCCTCTCTAAAGCTGCCTGCTCGTTACTATCTCTGACTTCTTCTTTCTGTGTTCCTGTCTAGAAATCAACATAAAGAAATACTGTTTCGATAGTCATATATCTTTTATTTTGGGGAGCGGATAGGAAGCGGATAGAGAGCGGATGGGGAGCAGAGGGAGAACGTCTAGAGAGTAAGAAAAACGCTTACAACTATTTTAGTTTTGGAATGTAAATATATATAAATTTACCAATTTCATTTTTGTTGATTTGTTATTAATTTTTTTTTCAAACTCCTCTAAATCTTTTTGATCTTTTAGAGGGAAGTCATCGTCAAAATCAAATTCATAATCTACATTAGATAGCGTATTTTGATCACTGATTTTCTTCTTTAACGAAGGCATGCTTTCTTCAATCAATTCTAACCTTTCAAACGAAATAGTTTGGAGAAGTAACAATTTTTGCAGTTTCTTTAATACATTCTCTGGGAGATTCAATAAACAGAGAAGACAAAATTTTATTGCTGAATGATATTTTATTTTAATATTGCAATGCTTTATTTTTCTTTTACCATTTGGAATAGAGTGATTCGTTGTCACAGAGTCGAGCTTTTGAAAGTTTAATTCTTCTTCATATACTCGACCACGTTCATTCTCCAGATCTTAAATATTCACAATAGAAGTCTAAGTACATAACGTTACAGTGATTTGAAAGTAGTAAAGGGAGATAATTATAAATAAGTATGAAAATTTATGAAAAGTCAGAGTGTCAATAGAATAAATCGTGAAATGTAAATTGTGTTAATCCGTGGTAAAAATATTTTTATAAAGAAGTAAGGGAGTGTTCCAAATAGGTAATTATTTTTATTAAAAATAATCGATAAGCATGGAAATAAAATTTACCCACACTTTTTTATATTTTATAGCACTGCCTACCTAAGTCCGCTGTTACGCCTATCCGTGCCCTAAGTAATCCTTTTCTGCACCGGAAAGTTAGCGCACGAGTATAGCGAGTGCGATAAACACGTCTTATATATAATGTAAGACAATATTAATAAAAAGTATAAATATGTATTAGACACGATATGAAGATATCACAAGTAATTTATAAAAGATGATCTGTTTTTGACTTCAAATTCTAAAAAGATATTTCACAAAAATTACAAGATAATAAATTAAGAAGTTTCTTGTTTTTCATCTAAGATATTGAGAAAATAGATTTTTTTTCAACAAGAGTATACAATAATTTCATAATCTCTAGAACCTCATAATCTTTTTAGAAGATCTCATTTTATAAGTCAAAAAGTTATGCGGAACGAAGGGTAGAATCAATATAGTACTATTTTTCTGAACACTACGAACGACCAGAAGACAAGGCTACAGACCTCAAAATTACATGTGTAATCAAAATTTAAATAGAAGTTCACTATCGAATAATTCTCAACAGCACGCAAATAGATTTAGTCAGAGAGATAATGCTCATCAAAACAACTTGGAGACCTCGTACAAAAGCATGAAGGAGTAAGGGTGATATCGAAGACAAATTTAGTACACAGTTACTACGAAATACTACTTCACGAGGCTTCACGCAAATATACGGCAGTCACGCATAACGGTATCTTATACTAATTTTATGTATCTCGCAATTAGCGGTTTCATTCGCGCATTGAGTTTGATGTTAGGTCCGGAGTTCTCGGAGTTCGTGACATGCTATATCGATGACATTTTCATTGCGTAGCGGTCGTTTGAAGAACATTTAAATCATCTTGAAGGATTATTTAATAAATAAATATCATGGGTTTACGCTAAGCCTTGATAAGTCGCAGTTTTTTCGAAACTCCGTAAAATTCTTAGGATTTACAGTGACTCTGTATGGGATCATAGCTAACCCAGAAAAATTGAAGGTTATTCAAGAATCCCCGTATCCTTCTGATAAAAGATAAGTGTATTTTTTTCCGAAGCATGAGCGTGAGACACGCGGATTATATTCACTAGTTTCGAAACCTTTTGAGCGAGGGTAAAAGGTGGAAATGATTGAAAATCACACAGAAAATTTCATAAAGGCCGTTACTCTTTCGTATTATATGCCGAACAAGACTTAGTTACATCGGTGATAGCGGTACCAAATAGACGATGCAAACGAGTCACGCATAATTTCATTAGTAAGCCGCATCTTATCCAAGATGGAATGCAATTATACGGTAATAGAAAAGGAACTGTTGGCCAATGTCTATTCAGTGTTAAAATTCTGTACGTATTTAGTAGGTGTAAAATTTAAGATAATTACCGACTATAAAACATCAACTAAAGTAATACTCATCAGTACACCATCAGCAATCGAATCTAGTCAAGCGAACGATAAGCGAGTTGGACCATCTAGTTAGAACATTGAGGATGTGTCAAAAGTGCTTAAACATGAATTTTCACCAGATATACTTTATACTTCGGAAAATCGGTGAAAGAAAGTCTATAAAGTGTTCCCTTTGCTTAAGCGCGTCTAAGCCCATCACGATTTTCAGATTCGTCTAGCTAACGAAAAACTTACGCACGCATTCGAACAACGATATAAAAAGCAAAAACGAATGAGTACTGTTGAATTAGAAGTGAGACATCTCGTTCTGTTGAGAGTTTCTCATTTTTCAAATGCGTCTCAAAAGCAAATTTGTTTTTTTCATGTATATGAGGGATTTATTTCTTATAGTTGGTATAATTGATAATAACGCGTTTGAACTTGCCCATATGAACGGTAATAATCAAATCAAAGGTATCTATAATATATTACATCTACGAAAATATTTCTCTAATGACCCTAGTACATCCCAATATCTGCTTGTTAATATACTCATTAACTTACTTAACATATATGTTATAAATATGTTTATATAATGGAGAATGTAACCAAATATTATATTAAAGTAAAATGTCAAAACAACGTACAATTTGAACAATCAAATTTGATAACAAAGTATGATGTATGTGAGTGATGGGGCTGGATGTATATAGGTTATCGAGGTTTTAAAATGAAACTGTATATTATTGAAGGATGGGATGTACATCTTCGTAGGAGGTACATGAATATTTACGCAAAAGCTATCATCGCTTTATAAGCTTATGAGTGGATATACAGAGCGTTTTGAGGGAGCCGAGCCGAAGACAACGTCTGCGTTAAACTCAAGGTACGCAAGACAAAGACGACTAGTACGCATCCAAGCTACAAGCACATGGTATAGCAGATATGTATGATATAATCGACACGAGAAATAACGCAAATTTTTGGGTAAATAGGACGAACAGCGTGCGAGCTCGTATAAGTAATCGTGTATGTGTAGATATAAGAGTGCACGTGTGGGTGCGCATGGTATAAGTGTGAATTGAATAAAGAAATTGTTCGTCCAAAGACCTCCGAGTATCCCAATTTAGTCTCTCATATTCGAACGTTATGAATTCGTTTCACATATACGAAGCTTGATAAAGGGCCTTCAATTATTGAAACAAAACAATACATCAAACTCCAATAGTGTATGAGGGGAAACTCGCCCGGATCGTTACTGCGACCTCAGTAGGTGCTTTTGGATACATATAACAAATAGCTCACTACAGTTGTATTTTGAAGGCCCACTCGGTACTGACTAGTTCGGTCATGAGAATTTATCTAAGCTCCTTCTTTAATCTGCTTCTGTTGGAGGATGTACTTAAGAGATTCTATACGGCCGACATGATACAGAAAATACCATAATTGTGACAATAAACGTTGGCTAAGGATTCGAGTAAAACAGTACTGCAAAGTAATTTTAATCAGCTCTATAACAAAAAGATAGAAAAGAAAGGAAATAGCTGACAGATAGACATATTTTTCATGTCAGTGTCTTACAAATATTACTTAAGTATAAACAAAATTATAATTTTATATATTGATGGCTGAGCGGAACAAAGTCCTATCTCGGCGCACAGATAAAGGACAACGTATCTCAGAGCGTATTAGTTTTCAGGTAATTTTATAGTGGCAACCCTGGGCTTTGGGTTTTGGGGTCTGTGCTTTGTATGACCCGTAAAAAAATCGTTGTCCGAAATGTACTCGTGATCCATGGCAGAAGTTCAACATGTTAATTTTCTGCTAAGGGTTACGAGTGTACTACATTTCGGACAATGATTTTTTTATAAAACACACAAAGCGCAGAGCCCAAAGCTCAGTATGTATTCTCTTATGTATAGATTAGCTCACAACGGTACGCACGCAATCGCGCAGAAATTCAACTACGCAATTTTAAGAAAAATACGCCACGAGATGCGTCTTTATTCGTCCGCAAGCCTAAATACGTCGTTCTTCACCCGATCGTGGATACGCTATTCTTCATCCGCAAGCCTAAATATGTCGTTTTCCATCCGCGCGGCCACATAAAACCTTGTTCCGCTCAGCCGTTGGTGTTCTGTATTAAAAATAAAAGAAATGTACTGACTCTAACAAAATATGGATAAATATTCATATATAAGTGATAAATCGTCGTTTTTTTATTTTAAAATTTAGGATTTATTCTTGTCTTTTTCGAGTGAAAGACCTACTTGCTACCGTAGCTGGGACTGAATGGATTCATCATTATGCGTAATAAAAGCAAATCTAATGTTACAGCAAAATTTCACTTGATTAAATTATTTGTAAAATATTTACCAATTGATTTACGACTACGTTGAATAATTGAGGGTGATTCAGGTAGTACATTTTTCTGCCTTTCTTCTTGCGTACGAATACCAAATGAATCATCTTTTTTTCTTCTTGATTCGCTACTTCAGAAAGAAATAAAATATATTTTTCATTTCCTTCACGTATCAACATCAGGGTTGCAGATTTTGCACTTCTTGCATCCTGAAGTCCGAAATTCCGACATGTTTACGGACTTGACTGCCCTCAAGTTCGGAATCACATTGGAATTTCGGTCTTCAGAGCAGTCAAGTCCGGAAACACGTCGGAATTTCGGACTTAAGGGAGTCAAGTCTGGAAACACGTCGGAATTTCGGACTTGATGGGAGTCAATTCCGAATAATTTCGTTTTTCAGACTTATTTCGAGGAGTACAAAGCTATCCAGGTCTTACAGCAACGTTCAATGAAGACTTAATTTTAAGAATTAACTGTTTAATATTTAGTTAAACATTCACTGCCGTATAATTAAATTCCCTGTTAATTATACGACGAATAATTAAAGTCTGTTAATTATACGACGAATAAGTAAATTCCCTGTTAATTATACAACGAATAAGTAAATTCCCTGTTAATTCTACGATCTATAACTAATTAATTAAACCTTTCTCAGGTATTTCCGTGCATTTGAGCATTAATTTAATTAATCTCATGGTGTCTGGGGGTTGTTGGACCCGCTGAACACGTTGTTGACGACTATTTCGGTGTACAACTAAAGCCTCATCCCCAGAAGACGATTTCCTTGCGAATCTTAGCATGTAGCGCAAATTACATAGTACCTGGAATTTTTTTCGTAGTACAAAGCTTTTCAGGCCATGTGATACTCAACAAAACTCGTATAGAACTCAGTCGTCAAAGTAGATGGGGTCAACCTTTATATCGTCGGCTGAGCAAAACAAGGTACCCACTCGGGCGAGCACGTAAAAAGGTACCAACTCGGACGAGATCGTAAGAAGGTACCAACTGGCGCTTTTCAAATTTTTAGCTAGCTATTGAAGAGGCCAAAAAATATTCCATAAAAAAGCGATTAAAATAGAAGAAGGTATAATTTGAGATGAGAATCGTTGAAATCGGTTGATTCTGTGCAAAGTTACGTGAACTTGAAAAGTACGAAAAATGACTAAAAGTTTAAGAATTACGTGGATTTAGGAAAAATCGCTCATTTTTCGTAATTTTTCGCACTTTTCAAATGCACCTAACTCTGCACAGAATCGACCGATTTTAGCTATTCTCATCTCAAATTACACCTCTTTCCTTCTACTTTAATCGCCTTTTTGTGAAATATTTGTTGGTCTCTGCAGTAGCTTGCTAAAAAATTCAAAAGCGACCGCGTGAGTTGGCACCTTCTTACGATCTCGCCCGAGTTAGTATCTTCTTAGGGAGATTGTACGTATACGCTACACGGCGCTACGCTGTTGCATTGATTACTTGTAGATCTCATCGCTAATTGGCTAATATTTAAATATGAGTCAATGCAACAGCGTAGTGCCGCATCGATTCGCGCAGCGCTTATCTTGTGTACAATCTCCCTTACGCGCTCTCCCGAGTTGGTACCTTGTTCCTCTCAGAGTCTCAGCCGATGATATATTAAATAAGTTGATAGCACAACAAGTGATTCGTCTGGGATTATAAAATTTAATTCTAACAAATGCTCACAGATGGTATGCGTAACTATAATATGATCAAAATTTTTTTTAGATTTATTATTTATCAAAACACTTTTTAACCACATTATGCATTATAAAAATATAAGCATAATTTCAATTCATACATTTAGCATAGTACCAAACATTTCTAGTGCGTAACAGTACTAAGTAAAATTTAAAAAAATGCGCACTAAGCTGACCACTCATTTGTCATGTAACCAAAAAATACAACCTGCTCAGCTAAAGCTATACGTTCAAATATCCAAACATGTATTATTCTTTTCAAAATTTGTAATATATTTATTTTAAAAATATGTTATTTTTATTACTCAACTTATTGCTTACATGCAATATCACAAACATAATATTTAATTGCATCGATACAGCAATCGATTCCTGTAGTATGCAAAATTATAACTACAGCATTGATCGCAGATTTAAAAAATACATATAAAATAACATGCACATTCAATTATAAAAAATAAAGAAGTGATCTATATTGCTGCAAATAAAATAATATACCTATCGCAGTGGGTTATGCGAGAGTGTGATAATGAGTAATGTACACGGGTACAAAATAAAATAGTTTATTGATAAGTAAAGCCAAAGTTATAAGGAGTATTCCCGGACATGTTTGTCCGACAAATTCGCGAAGCGGAATGAATAATAATGTCGGCCCGCGAGAGTAGGTTAGACGTCGGGCGCTAGATGGAGTGAACGTTAAGGGGCAAGTGTGTATAGATGGTGTGACGTATCGCCTATTTACGACACTTCCCCTCGATGCGTCTCTTCTATCTTCTAGACTCTAATCAGCCTCATTAGCTCCGCGCAGCGTTGGGGTTTCTGTTTTGGTAGCCCCTTGGTTAAAACGTCGGCTGGTATGTCTTCAGAAGCAACGTGTTCGATTTTGATAATCCCTCTCTCCGTGTAGTCTCTGACCTGATGATTCTCACATCGATGTGCTTGGTATGGGCGTGGAAAACAGGGTTTGTGGCAAGCTTCTGTGCGCTGCAGTTGTCATTGTATATGGTTATACCTTCCCGGTGATACTTCGAGTCCCTCAAGGAGGCGCAAAAGGTGCACTGTCTCCTTTAAAGCCTCGCTCAGCGCCACGTACTCTGCCTCGGTCGTCGATACCGCCAACGCTCCCTGTTTCCTTGACACCCAGAATATTGGCACTCTGTTTAAAAGGAATACAAATCCCGTGAACGATTTTCTATTGTCCGTACACCCAGCATAGTCTGCGACTACGTAGCCTGACAGCCCGCGATTACTCACGTTGTATTTTATGCCTACGTCTGAAGTTCCCTTCAAGTAGCGGAGCACGCGTTTGGCTGCCTCCCAGTGACTCTTCCCGAAGCTGTCATTGAATTGACACAGTGAGCTGACGGCATGGGATATGTCCGGCCTCGTCGCTCTGGCTAAGTAGAGCTGACAGCCGATGAGCTCTCGGTAGGGCAGCTTCTTTTCATGCTCCTCCTTCCATAGATCCTGTTTGGACAATTTGACTCATAGTGCCATGGGCGTCGACACCGCGTTGCACTGTGACATGCCAAATCGCTCGAAGGATCGCTCTCACGTAATTTCCTTGTGCGATGCTGATTCCCGACTTGTTTCTTGTGAAATCCATTCCTAGGCATCGCCGTGGTTCACCCAGCCTCTTGATTTTAAAGACCTTTATTAGATGAATCTCCAACGATTTTTCAGTCGATCGGGCGGCTCCATGAATATAGATTCTTCCAGCTCTTCATTTGAATACGCCGTTGTGACGTCGTTCTGCCTGATATGTTCCCTTTCAGCGTGGCCGTTGCAACTCCGACTTTTACTAACTCGAGGCGTGTGACTGGTGCGAAGGTTTCGTAGAAGTCTCTGCCGTATTGCTGCCCGTATCCCTTCGCCACGACCCTCGCCTTTAGCTGTTCGATTTTGCCGCTGTCTCCGTATTTGTGCCGCTGGACGAAGCGGCTGCCAATGACTTTGGAGCCGGCCTGGCTTCTTGGGGTGAGTGACCAAGTTTCGTTTTGTATGATAGAGTCTATCTCTTTCGCCATTGCCTTCATTCCGTCACGACGTTCGGGGCTGGACAGCGCTTCGTCGGCTGGAATCTCTGACAGGAAAGCGAATGCAGTATTTTCTGTCTCATTTTCACTCAAAAAGTTTCGTGACGTCCTTGCCTTTGCGTTTGAAGTTTCCAATGATTCTGATGATCTCGAAGTTGAGGTGCTTGGCTCGTTTTCGTCTCTCGACTGGCCGCGATTGTCGAACCCGAGAAAGTCCTCTCATCGATTCGAGCTAAACCGCGGGAATCCTCGTCGTGGGACTTGTTGAGGTTAACGCTGTCCTCTTTTTGAGCGTTGCTGCGGGACAGCTCGGACTGAAAAAGGAGAGACTTAACTTCTTCGTCTGATGTGCCTTCTTCCTTCGAGCTTGACGATGTCGCCCACCGGTCCAAAAATTTAACGTCCCTAAAGGTAATCACTTTTCGCTCCTCCGGAATCCATATTCTATAGTCCTTCGTCTCCTCTATGTATCTGACGAAGATACCCTCGCGGGAGCGGACGTCGAGCTTGCTTCTCCCGATGGCGCGGTTCATCGCGTGTACCCTGCTTCCGAAGCGCTTTATGTTGGCGACGTCGGGCGGCTTTCTCCTCGACGGGCATCGATTTTGAATGTAGTTGGCGGCATGGATGGCCTCAGCCCAGAACAATGTCGGCAACTCGGCCTGCAGCAGAAGACATCTTGCCTTTCGCATGAGGGACTGGTTTGTGGTTTCTCCTTTTCGCTGTTCCGTTTTGCTCTGGGATGTAGGGCACCGTCAGCCTTCTCGTAATTCCGTGCCTTTTCAGGAGTCTATTGAAGTCTTGATTCATGTATTCGAGGCCGTTGTCGGATTGAAGAGTCTTAATTCTCTTCCCTTGCTGAGTCTCGACGAGCGCTCGATAACTTTCAAACTCTCCCGTAACTTGGTTCTTCTGTTTCATGAATCGGATTTCGCACCAGCCATAGCGATCGTCGATGAAGGTACAGAAGTATCTACTGTC
This sequence comes from Torymus aiolomorphi, assembly GCA_036365515.1. Taxonomy (NCBI): domain Eukaryota; kingdom Metazoa; phylum Arthropoda; class Insecta; order Hymenoptera; family Torymidae; genus Torymus; species Torymus aiolomorphi. The sequence goes on along the minus strand of CM070874.1, from coordinate 232,705,861 downwards.
TCCGTGCGAGGTTATGCGCATTGGGCCGCATATGTCTGAATGAATATCTCCTACCTGTGTCTCCCTCTGCGATACCTCGGGGAACGGCAATCGATGCATTTTTCCCATTATGCATGTCTCACACTCAAAATTTTCATCCATATTCTTGATGTTTATTCCGCGAAGGTTCCTTCTCTTTACAGCGTTTCTAAGGTACTGGAGATTCAGGTGTCCTAGCCTTATATGCCAATCGTCGAGCGAGTCTTTCGCCGGGTGCTGATTCTCGCGATCGTGCGTGACCTTTTTGCATTCTGCAGCGGGCTTCCCCTGGAAGTAGTATACGTCCTGAATCCTTTTCGCGGTAAGAAATACCTCGCCCTTGTCGTTTGCAACTTCGGCGTGGCCCCTCGAAAAGGTAACTGTATTTCCTTTATCTGTTATCTTGCTGACAGAAATGAGGTTCGTCCGCAGGTAATTAGAGAATGTGAGCTTATCAAATGCATGGAAATACCTGAGAAAGGTTTAATTTATTAGTTATAGATCGTATAATTAACAGGGAATTTACTTATTCGTCGTATAATTAACAGGGAATTTAATTATACAGCAGTAAGTGTTTAACTAAATGTTAAACAGTTAATTCTTAAAATTAAGTCTTCATTGAACGTTGCTGTAAGACCTGAATAGCTTTGTACGCCTCGAAAAGTCTGAAAAACGAAATTATTCGGAATTTTGACTTCTTGCAACCTGAAGACCGGAAGTGCAACATGCTTTCGGGCTTGATCGGAATCCGAAAACATGTCGGACTTCCGGACTTGATCGCCCTCAAGCCCGAAATTCCGACATATTTCCGGACTTGACTGCTCTCAAGTCCGAAATTCCAACGTGATTTCGAACTTGATTTCGATCAAGTGCAGAAGTCCGATGTGTTTCCGGACTTGTTCAGGAATTTATTCCCGCAGGAAATTAAGTACTCGCAACCCTGATCAACATACAAATGACTGAAAATTTAATGTACAAAAGACTACATTATTCTACATTATACAGTTGTTCCAAACAAATTTAAGACTAACTAAGTGTTTAGTTTAAGATTCCTCAACCCTTCCTCAACTCCTCCCCAAAATAACTTTAAAATATGGTTATTTATACGTTCTTCTATGGATATTTTAGAGGCCAAATCACGTCACTCGCTTCCCTCCCTCCTCGAAAATACCCTCAGCTCCTCATTACAACTTACAGAAAAAAACTTAGAGAAAAGGAAGACAACTCAGAAACCGCTTAAAAAAGGTCTAAACTCAAAAGACGCTTCGAAAAGAGGTCAACTCAAAAGCCACTTCGGAACATAGTCAACTCAGCGTCCGCTTCGAAGAGGAGACAACTCAGGGGCCGGTTCGACGTTGACCTGACCAAAGTTGACAAGAAAGTTCTGAGCTGTCCCCTTTCCGAAGCGGCTGCGGAGTTGACTATTTTCCGAAAAGGCTTCTCAGTTGACCCCTTTTCCAAACGACTTCTGAATTGACTTCTTCTTCATCGGGAATGATGGTTTATTAACTATTTACCAATTAATTTATAACGACTTTTACTTAGTATGGGGGATATAACGGCATCTTCCTGCCTCTCTTGTGGCTGATGATCTGCAAGAGAAATGGCTTGTCCAACTTCTTCATTTCTTTTCTTCTGCTTTTTTACTGCATTAAAAACACAATAAGTGTACGAATTATCAAAATGTGCAAAAATATTCATATTGTAATGTGGTATTTTGGTATTCTCTCCCTTGCTCTCTTTCTCGTTACGCGAGGATGGAAGTTGCGATGTGGAGGTTAGAAATGCTAACCAAGGGGGAACCTTGTTTTTTTTTGTTGTGTGGCTTCCGACATTTTTCCGGTGATGACCACGAGTGGTGAGACAGCGGCGAGAGGGCGAACGTTGGAGCGGCCATCAAGCCGACCACAGGTACCGTGAGACGAAGGTAGAGTGAGAGAGAGTGGAGAAGAGTGTGTGTGCGAGAGAACGTTTGAAACCCGCGCACGCGGCCTCATGGAGAGAGAGAGCGAGAGAGAGAGAGAGAGAGAGAGAGCGAGAGAGAGAGAGAGAGAGAGAGAGAGAGAGAGAGAGAGAGAGAGAGAGAGAGAGAGAGAGAGAGAGAGAGAGAGAGAGAGAGAGAGAGAGAGAGAGAGAGAGAGAGAGAGAGAGAGAGAGAGAGAGAGAGAGAGAGAGAGAGAGAGAGAGAGCTTTCCGGAAAAGCTCCCCCAAGGCGATATACTGTGTCTTAAACAAGAAAAAAAATTCCCAGAGCCGCAATTACGTCGTTCGGAAAAATGTTTCGACGGTTTCTTGTAGATAACCTTTCCAAATGCTTAGAAAAAAATTATGAATGAAATATCTTTTCCGGAAAAGCCCACCCAGGGAGATATACTGTGTCTTAAACATGAAAAAAAATTCCCAGAACCGCAATTAAGTCGTCCGGAAAAATGTTAAGACGATTTCTTGTAGAACAAGTCCCCACATGCTTAGAAAAAAATCATGAACGAAATAGCTTATCCGGAAAAGCCGCCCCAAGGCGATATACTGTGTCTTAAACACACAAAAAAATTCCCAGAGCCGCAATTACGTCGTTCGGAAAAATGTTTTGACGGATTCTTGTAGACCAAGTCCCCACATGCTTAGAAAAAAATCATGAACGAAATAGCTTTTCCGGAAAAGCCCCCCCAGGGCGATATACAGTAATGAAAAAGGGAAAAAAACATTCCCAGAGCCGCAATTACGTCGTTCGGAAAAATGTTTCGACGGTTTCTTGTAGATAACCTTTCCAAATGCTTAGAAAAAAATTATGAACGAAATAGCTTTTCCGGAAAAGCCCCCCCAAGAAGATATACAGTGTTTTAAACACGAAAAAAAATTCCCAGAGCCGCAATTATGTCGTTCGGAAAAATGTTTGGATGGTTTCTTGTAGATCAAGTCCTCAAATGCTTAGAAAAAAATTATGAACGAAATAGCTTTTCCGGGAAAGCCCCCCCCAGGGCGATATACTATGTCTTAAACATGAAAAAAAAATTTCCAGAGCCGCAATTACGTCGTTCGGAAAAATGTTTTGACGAATTCTTGTAGACCAGGTCCCCACATGCTTAGAGAAAAATCATGAACTTAATAGCTTTTCGGGAAAAGCCCCCGCAGGGCGTTATACAGAGTTAAAAACGGGAAAAAAAGTTCCCAGAGCCGCAATTACGTCGTTCGAAAATATGTTCGACGGTTTTTTGTAGATAACGTTTCCAAATGCTTAGAAAAAAATTATGAACACAATAGCTTTTCGGGAAAAGCCCCCCCAGGGCGATATACTGTGTCTTAAACATGAAAAAAATTTCCCAGAGCCGCAATTAAGACGTTCGGAAAAATGTTAATACGGTTTCTTGTAGAACAAGTCCCCGCATGCTTAGAAAAAAATCATGAACGAAATAGCTTTTGCGGAAAAGCCCCCCCAGGGCGATATACAGTGTGGAAAATGGGAAAAAAATATTCCCATAGCCGCAATTACGTCGGTCGGAAAAATGTTTCGACGGTTTCTTGAAGATAACGTTCCCAAATGCTTAGAAAAAAATTATGAACGAAATAGCCTTTCCCGAAAAGCCCCCCTAGTGCGATATAATGTGTCTTAAACAGGAAAAAAGTTCCCAGAACCGCAATTAAGTCGTCCGGAAAAATGTTAAGACGATTTCTTGTAGAACAAGTCCCCACATGCTTAGAAAAAAATCATGAACGAAATAGCTTATCCGGAAAAGCCGCCCCAAGGCGATATACTGTGTCTTAAACACACAAAAAAATTCCCAGAGCCGCAATTACGTCGTTCGGAAAAATGTTTTGACGGATTCTTGTAGACCAAGTCCCCACATGCTTAGAAAAAAATCATGAACGAAATAGCTTTTCCGGAAAAGCCCCCCCAGGGCGATATACAGTAATGAAAAAGGGAAAAAAACATTCCCAGAGCCGCAATTACGTCGTTCGGAAAAATGTTTGGATGGTTTCTTGTAGATCAAATCCTCAAATGCTTAGAAAAAAATCATGAACGAAATAGCTTTTCCGGAAAAGCCCCCCCGGGGCGATAAACGGTGTCAAAAACGGGAAAAAAAATTCCCAGAGCCGCAATTACGTCGTTCGGAAAAATGTTTCGGCGGTTTCTTGTACATAACGTTTCCAAATGCTGTGAAAAAAATTATGAACGAAATAGCTTTTCTGGAAAAGCCCCCCCCCCGGGCGATATACAGTGTTGAAAACGGGAAAAAAAATTCCCAGCGCCGCAATTGCGTCGTTCGGAAAAATGTTTTGACGGATTCTTGTAGATAACGTTCCCAAATGCTTAGAAAAAAATTATGAAAGAAATAGCTTTTCCGGAAAAACCGCCCCAGGGCGATATACTGTGTCTTAATCGTGAAAAAAAATTCCCAGAACCGCAATTAAGTCGTTCGGAAAAATGTTAAGACGGTTTCCTGTAGAACAAGTCCCCACATGCTTAGAAAAAAATCATGAACGAAATAACTTTTCCGGAAAAGCCCTCCCAAGGCGATATACTGTGTCTTAAACACGACAAAAAATTCCCAGAGCCGCAATAACGTCGTTGGGACAAATGTTTGGATTGTTTCTTGTAGATCATGTCCTCATATGCTAAGAAAAAAATTATGAACGAAATAACTTTTCGGGTAAAGCCTCCCAAGGCGATATACTGTGTCTTAAACACGAACAAAAATTCCCAGAGCCGCAATTACGTCGTTCGGAAAAATGTTTGGATGGTTTCTTGTAGATCAAGTCCTCAAATGCTAAGAAAAAAATTATGAACGTAATAGCTTTTCCGGTAAAGCCTCCCCAAGGCGATGTACTGGGTCTTGAACACGAAAAAAAATTCCCAGAGCCGCAATTACGTCGTTCGGAAAAATGTTTGGATGGTTTCTTGTAGATCAAGTCCGCAAATGAACAGAAAAAAATTATGAACGAAATAGCTTTTCCGGAAAAGCCCCCCCAGGGCGATATACTGTGTCTTAAACATGAAAAAAATAGTCAGAACCGCAATTACGTCGTTCGAAAAAATGTTTTGACGGTTTCTTGTAGATAACCTTTTCAAATGCTTAGAAAAAAATTATGAACGAAATAGCTTTTCCGGAAAAGCTCCCCCAGGGCGATATACAGTGTTGAAAACGGGAAAAAAATTCCGAGAGCCGCAATGACGTCGTTCGGACAAATGTTTCGACGGTTTCTTGTAGATAACGTTCCCAAATGCTTAGAAAAAAATTATGAAAGAAATAGCTTTTCCGGAAAAGCCCCCCCAGGGCGATATACTGTGTCTTAAACATGAAAAAAAATCCCAGCGCCGCAATTACGTCGTTCGGAAAAATGTTTTGACGGATTCTTATAGACCAAGTCCCTACATTCTTAGAAAAAGATCAGGAACGTAATAGCTTTTCGGGAAGAGCCCCCCCCGGGCGATATACAGTGTTGAAAACGGGAAAAAATATTCCCAGAGCCGCAATTGCGTCGTTCGGAAAAATGTTTCGACGGTTTCTTGTAGATAACGTTCCCAAATGCTTAGAAAAAAATTATGAACGAAATAGCTTGTTCGGAAAAGCCCCCCCAAGGCGATATACTGTGTCTTAAACACGAAAAAAAATTCCCAGAGCAGCAATTACGTCGTTCGGAAAAGTTTGGATGGTTCCTTGTAGATCAAGTCCCCAAATGCTTAGAAAAAAATTATGAACGAAATAGCTTTTCCAGAAAAGCCCCCCCAAGGCGATATACTGTGTCTTAAACATGAAAAAAAAATTCCCAGAGCCGCAATTAAGTCGTTCGGAAAAATGTGAAGACGGTTTCTTATAGGTCAAGTTCCCAAATGCTTAAAAAAAAATTATGAACGAAATAGCTTTTCCGTAACCCCTCCCCCCACCGCAGGGTGATATACAGTGTCAAAAACGGGAAAAAAAATTCCCAGAGCCGCAATGAAGTCGTTCGGAAAAATGTGAAGACGGTTTCTTATAGGTCAAGTTCCCAAATGCTTAGAAAAAAATTATGAACGAAATAGCTTTTCCGGAAAAGCTCCCCCAGGGCGATATACAGTGTTGAAAACGGGAAAAAAATTCCCAGAGCCGCAATGACGTCGTTCGGACAAATGTTTCGACGGTTTCTTGTAGATAACGTTCCCAAATGCTTAGAAAAAAATTATGAAAGAAATAGCTTTTCCGGAAAAGCCCCCCCCAGGGCGATATACTGTATCTTAAACATGAAAAGAAATCCCAGAGCCGCAATTACGTCGTTCGGAAAAATGTTTTGACGGATTCTTATAGACCAAGTCCCCACATTCTTAGAAAAAGATCAGGAACGTAATAGCTTTTCGGGAAAAGCCCCCCCCCCCCCGGGCGATATACAGTGTTGAAAACGGAAAAAAAAATTCCCAGAGCCGCAATTGCGTCGTTCGGAAAAATGTTTCGACGGTTTCTTGTAGATAACGTTCCCAAATGCTTAGAAAAAAATTATGAACGAAATAGCTTTTCCGGAAAAGCCCCCCCAAGGCTATATACTGTGTCTTAAACATGAAAAAAAATTCCCAGAGCCGCAATTAAGTCGTTCGGAAAAATGTGAAGACGGTTTCTTATAGGTCAAGTTCCCAAATGCTTAAAAAAAAATTATGAACGAAATAGCTTTTGCGTAACCCCTCCCCCCACCCCAGGGTGATATACAGTGTCAAAAACGGGAAAAAAATTCCCAGAGCCGCAATGATGTCGTTCCGAAAAATGTGAAAACGGTTTCTTATAGGTCAAGTTCCCAAATGCTTAGAAAAAAATTATGAACGAAATAGCTTTTCCGGACCCCCCCCCCCCCCCGGGCGATATACAGTGTCAAAAACGGGAAAAAAAATTCCCAGAGCCGCAATTACGTCGTTCGGAAAAATGTTTCGATGGTTTCTTGTAGATAACGTGTCCAAATGCTTAGAAAAGAATCATGACCGAAATAGCTTTTCCGGAAAAGCCCCCCCAGGGTAATATACCGTGCCTTAACATGAAAAAAAATTGCCAGAGCCGCAATTAAGTCGTTCGGAAAAATGTTAAGACGGTTTCTTGTAGATCAAGTCCCCAAATGCTGAGAAAAAAATTATGAACGAAATAGCTTTTCCGGAAAAGCCCCCCCAAGACGATATACTGTCACGTCCTAAAACATAACACGACTGGGATTATTAACTCAATTAAGAATTAATGCTCTTTTTGGTCGTAGCTGCACCAGCTAATAAACCATGGACGAGCTAAAGGAAAAGATGTGTAGTAACAATTTCGTAATTAATCGTTGAAAATTTAGTAATTAATTTTTCTTTGGATTGAGGATTTGGATTTTAATAGGGACCAACAGAAGCAGCATATATGTCTCTTAAAAACAATTTTTGTTGCACATGCCTCTTGTATGGATTGGAAAAAGGTCACGAGCCCTGGAATGATGTGTGTTGGATAATACTAAATTTCCCCCATCTCAGGTTATTCTCAGATTCGCCCTTCCCTAAACCAACCTAATCAATTATTATCGATTTGTAATTTTTCCTCAGTTCGTTAAATTTTAATGATATTTATTTTCCAAATAGTAATTCTTTTCAAGTTAATTCAGTCGTTGCCTTGTCAACTCAAATTGCACAAAGCCCTTAAGACTCTCACTAAATGAATTGTTATCGTGAATAGCTCCTGTCCAGTAATCCTTAAGATCAAGGCCAATCGTCTATTCACGATCCAAGACAATTACTTATTTACTTGTCTGGAATTTTAATTTATTCGGATCTCTTTTATTTTCGTTAATGATCCAAAATTTCTTTATTTTTGAAATAATAATTCTCTTTAAGTTAATTCAGTCGTTGCCTTGTCAACTCAAATTGCACAAAGCCCTTAAGACTCGCACTAAATGAATTGTTATCGTGAATAGCTCCTGTCCAGTAATCCTTAAGATCAAGGCCAATCGTCTATTCACGATCCAAGACAATTACTTATTTACTTGTCTGAAATTTTAATTTATTCGGATCTCTTTTATTTTCATTAATGATCCAAAATTTCTTTATTTTTGAAATAATAATTCTCTTTAAGTTAATTCAGTCGTTGCCTTGTCAACTCAAATTGCACAAAGCCCTTAAGACTCGCACTAAATGAATTGTTATCGTGAATAGCTCCTGTCCAGTAATCCTTAAGATCAAGGCCAATCGTCTATTCACGATCCAAGACAATTACTTATTTACTTGTCTGGGATTTTAATTTATTCGGATCTCTTTTATTTTCATTAATGATCCAAAATTTCTTTATTTTTGAAATAATAATTCTCTTTAAGTTAATTCAGTCGTTGCCTTGTCAACTCAAATTGCACAAAGCCCTTAAGACTCGCACTAAATGAATTGTTATCGTGAATAGCTCCTGCCCAGTAATCCTTAAGATCAAGGCCAATCGTCTATTCACGATCCAAGACAATTACTTATTCACTTGTCTGGAATTTTAATTTATTTTTTTTTTCTTTATTTACCTTTCTTATTTTTTGTAAATTTCCTTTTCTCTTATAATGTTTGAATATAGTCAATTTAGAAATTTGGTAAAAAGAAATTAAACTAGAAATTTGAAAAATCTGAATATTTATTTAAATTTTGAAATTTGTGTACAGAGTTTTTAAGCTTGTGAGGCTTGTGTCAATCTGCTGTACAGTCAGCAAAGCTTGTGAGGCTTGTGTTGATCTGACTTGGTCAGTTCAGTAAAGCTTGTGAGGCTTGTGGTGAACTGCTGTACAGTCAGCAAAGCTTGTGAGGCTTGTGGTGAACTGCACCCTGGACCAGTCAGCAAAGCTTGTGAGGCTTGTAAATCTGACTGACCGACCAGCAGTGCGCGTTCGGCATATTTAAATACATTGCTCCTCCTCTTCTTTGGCTGGAAAAATTGCGGTGTCGAATTGGGTGGTTGCGTCATCTTGAGGCATCGAATCGCTGGTTGACATTTGTAACGGCGGTTGATAGTCATGTATCCTGTAGTGTTAATTGTGGCTAGTGGTGTGAGAAAACGGTGTCCAATGGTGCGGGGGTGTCATCCCTTCCAAACGTCGATTTTTGTGATAGTGGGGAAAATCCTATGTTTTAACACAGAGAGCGGCAGAGAGCGGTCCCTTATCCCTTCTCTAGGGTATTTTCCGGCGGCTCGTATCTTCTTTAAGGAGCGAGAGAGAACGATATATGTGCGACAGAGAAAGAGAGATGAGAGAGACAAAAGATATATCCTTCTCTTTCTTTCGAGTCAAAAATGATCAATTTTCTGTTACTTGTTGAAAATTATACAATGTTGGCAGTTTATAAATTATAAAATATGTTATTCTATTACATTTTGTTCTAAAATGAAAATACAAATTTGAACGGAAGTTATCGGTCTATTACAACAGGAGTTAAACGCATTACAAATTTTATAAACTTAATTATACATTAAACAATGAAATTTCTTATGCAAACTTTATAAAAACATTAGACTATTCATTCTAGCTAATGTATCAATCATATTATTAAGTTATTTTATTAAATTAATACATTTTCCTTAGATTTTCTATTATTTATTTAAAATATTTGAAATTTAATTAGTTTTCGTAAGTAACAATGTGTTAAAATACAACTATTGTCCAGTAAAATGTTTTATCTAATGTGTATATTTCATAAAACTTGCATTAACAATGAAAATTACTTATAAATAGTCATAATAGTTAATTATTATTAAGAAAACGTACGAATTACAAATGTATTATTCAAATTCTAAACAGTTTATCATCTAAACTTAAAGTCTAGTTAGTTAATCTAGTAGAAATAGACAAATGGATTATTATTACTATAAAAACATATTATAATAATGGATTTTCTCATCTCTTAATTTTTACTTAACATAATGCAACTTTTATCTTAAACAAAAATTATTTTTCTAATTATAATTAATGAGATATCTAGCGTTATTGTAAAATAATATTCCTATGCTATAGTACATTGAGTCCCAAAAGATGCTGGAAAATGCGTCTCCGCGCAGGAAGACTGAGAAAAATCTATTTTTAGACGAGCCATGTGTTTTGGGGCTGATATAGCTGACAAACATCTTCTTTGTCTCGGGTTTTCCTATAATTAACAATCTAGATATTCTACCATGAATTGAATTATTTATCTTACTAAATAATTATGTAGCAAGATATTACAACTTGAATGAAAATGCTACAACTATTTTAATGATAGTTATTCGGAATACAAAATTTTATTAACTTAATAATCTAATTTACAATGAAATCATATATGATAAATTTATAATAACAGTCAATTATCTAAAATAAACTAAAACCTAAATGCTTTGTTATCAAAACTTGTTGATTTATATAATATAATAGCTATTATAGTAATTATTTATCGTTGGTTAATAAAGATTCTTTACATGGTTATAGGTTGCGTTTATAAAATGCATATGGTTACTCATAGAGCTATATTTTTGGGTTTTTGTTACTAGATCTTTGTATTATTAATACAAAAACAACAAAGCTGTTGATTGCTATTTAACAAAGAATATATATAATTAATATTATTTTTCCTAATTTCCTTACTGTTATATTTAATATCGGTTGTTGTTAAAATAATTTTATTGATAACGGTTTGAGAGATAATGTAAAATAATATTTCAATGTATAGTATAAGTCATGTTTTGAAAAACTCGGAAAAGCGCGTCCCTGCGTGGGAAAGCGTCGTATCTATATTTAGTATGGGCCATGTGTTTTACAGCCCCAAGATTACGCATCCGCTAGGCTATCGTCTTCTTAAGGCTAATTCCACATTTTGAAGGAATATTTCCAACTCACATGTAATTGTTCAAAATCCAAAAATGTTTGTTAAATTTGTGATATGTAATAAAACAGTTTATTTATTTATAGCAGAAGAAAAACAGAAGGTTGAATAAGTTTCATTATTTGAGTAGGAAAAATATTCTTTCATGAATGTGTCTTAAAGTAGTTATTGTAATTTTATATTTGTTTGTGATTGTGAATGGAAAACCTTATAAACTCTTATACCTCGCGTTTGGAACGGTTTGTTAGTTAGGTCAAACGTATAAAGGAAGAATTACAATTGTGATTATTGCACAAGGGTTTGTTTAACAATTCGTACTTAAATTATTATTTAAAATATATCCTTGTAGAAAATTAACCCTAATTTATAACTAACTCATTAATACAACTGAAGTATTTCTAAATAAAATTGTATTGCAGAAATATTGTAATTCAACTAAAGGTTTTACTATTAAACATTTTTTTATTAGAGTGAGGTTACTTACTTTTGTACAAGAGAATATAATAATCTTCGATAAACGATTGCGTATTATAATTTTACAGTATCTGTGATCGTAGGTATAATCGGATATAATTTTTATTTATTTAAAAGTGGTGTTTGTCGTTATCAAGAAGAAAGGAAAATTTACAGACCGTTTTTATATTAAGTCTAAATATAGCCTTTTAAGGAAAAGGAAATTGCAAGATTAAAAATTCAGAAATTTTAAAGCATGCGCCGCGTCGGTGTTTTATGACAGCTTGAGACTCCGAGAAGCGCAGGTCACATCTACAACCCTTGGTGCAATAGTGTCGGTAGGGTAGTAGGTGTTCAGGGTTATGACTATGGTTCATCGCATAAAAATATATACAAAAAAAAATTTTCCCATCGTAGACGGTTCCGTTACAATACTGTGTCTTAAACACGTAAAAAAATTCCCAGAGCCGCAATGACGTCGCTCGGAAAAATGTTTCTACGGTTTCTTGTAGATACAGTCCCCAAATGCTTAGAAAAAAATTATATACAAAATCGCTTTTCCGGAAAAGCCCCCCCAAGGCGATATACTGTGTCTTAAACACACTTTTGAATCTCTGAATAACATGTATTTTATAGAGAACGTTGAGATGAACTGTCCCAATGAGATATCGCAAGAAAGAAAATGACTGCATATCGTTTTTTAACCTTAAAGTCTCTACCAGGTGGAGTAGGTACAAAGTGGCTCGGCCAGCACAGCTTGCGAGATTCGGCTGGGCCCCAATATACGAGTTCTGCTAGAAACCAGCCAGCGGGCCCCGATTTGTGTACCTGTCCCTATTTGTGTGCTCTGTTATTTAAACGCGTCCGAGAACGCGTCATAGAAATAAGTTGATACGAAGACAGCATTGAAATAATTTTCTTTCAAAAATTAATCTATTTAGCTTTTATAAGATTTAAGTGTCAAATTTTTTTAGTCAGTACTAAGATTGCAATAATGCTTTAAAAAGTACAACATGTGATTTGGAAAGATTCATTACTTTTTCTTATTCGAAGTTGCTAAGAAACAACAATATTTTTATAAGAAAAGATAATGTATAATAGTAATTTGAAGTATAAAAAGTAAAAAGTGGTTACATGTTATAAAACTACTTTCACACTTACACAATAACCATTTATAACAAATTTCAAGATATTTCTCGTATTTTAAATGACTTTGTCCTGTAATACCGCACGCAATCAGCATTTCTGCGTGCCGATAGAGGGTAAACATAACGTTTGTTAGGTTATACGTGGCTCAAAAGTGATTGTACAAACTACGTTTTTTCGTGTCGAAATGTTTCATCACGTTATAGAAAAGAGTGTTATAACCTTCTTTTTATTATATTATACTTTTACTGGCAATAGATTTTGGAAGTGAATTCAAAATTAACGTCAAAAAGAAGAAAATTGCATAAGAAGCCGATGCAAAATATATCAATTAACTTCCAAATCGTAGTACCGGTAAATTAATATATTTTTGTAATAAATATGTGAAACGCTAATATATTATCATAATTTATTTATTTATAGGTTTGATTATATTGAAAATGATATTTCTTATGATGATAAAGTACATTAATCGGGAGCACACAAACGTGTACAAGCACATTAATTGGGGGCATACAATTGCGTTCATCGCCGTCTCTTGGGGCACACAAATGTAAGCAAAAATGATTTTTTTTACTTTCAATATAACTTTCGATAGAGTTGATATTTTGTAGAAAAAAATATTTCCGTATTTAGATTAAAATTAAACTATCAATATGTATTAATTTCTGTTGAAGCAGAGCAGCGCTTTCACGCAACCGCGTACGGAAAAATGCATGAGAATTAATTGTGCCGCTTCTTGATCAATAGGGACGAACTTTTCCAAGAAACCCAGAGAAGTTAAAAATTTTCTTTTGGATAAAAACTCCCTCAAGGTTTGTGAATATGAAGATCACTGTTTGAAAATAAAAGAATTAGTTTTAAGTTTATATAAAAGAGAAAAATGATGTATATGGTCAAAACTGAAAGGAAGGCTAAAATCAGCAAAAAAAGTTCCTGTAACTCTATCATTTCATTTTATTAACTTTTAGACTGCCGACCTGACTCATATATGAGCCACCTGTGACCTTGAAAACTCATTTCGACATATTTGATATTAAAAATATTACTTATGTCGACTGCAATTTAATATCAACTGATAAGAATTTTTCCATCGGTCTTACAGTCTTACAAATTAAATTAAAATAATTAATATTTATGGCAGTCAGATTGCCCTTGTTTATAATCACCCCCGCAGAATCTGAAATAAAAACTTAATTAAAATCTGGAAAAAACTTTGTTAGCAAAGGACGATCTGACTGCCCACCACCACCACATTGTCCGACGTTTCGAGCCTGCTCCGGCTCCTCCTCAGGGACTGATTATAAACAAGGGCAATCTGACTGCCATAAATATTAATTATTTTAATTTAATTTGTAAGACTGTAAGACCGATGGAAAAATTCTTATCAGTTGATATTTGATATTTATATAAATAAATTTTACCTTTTAAAAATATTCCTTTTTAACGTAAAAATGCCGGCAGTCTAAAGGTTAAACTGTTGCAACGCGCCGCCGTATTTTTAATTTAATTATTTATGAACCCTTCACTTCTCCAACTTGAAATTTTGGGGTTTTGGAACTGAAGACTTGTACTTCCGAATGAAAAAAGTTAAAAAAAAAAAAACATGTTATTCTTTTAGAAAAATCGGTCCGACCTTTCAACTCGAGTTTTTGACCTAAAAAAAGCATTACGGAGAATAAACAATAGCATAACTGGAAAGAGGAGGAAAACTGTATCAATATATCTTGAGTTTGTAATTGTATTCACAATTTTACTCCCCATTGTCAAATGTAAAAATTGTTGTTTTGGTCAATTCTGACCAGATCCGTTGGGAGCAGGAAAGAAAATAGACTACGATGCTAAGTAGTTGCAACGTTTCGTCGACGGGTTTGTCGACCTCTTCAGGCTAAGTTATCGCACAGCGATCCGTCGAGTAATGTTACTCGACGGATCGCTGTGCGATAACTTAGCCTGAAGAGGTCGACAAACCCGTCGACGAAACGTTGCAACTACTTAGCATCGTAGTCTATTTTCTTTCCTGCTCCCAACGGATCTGGTCAGAATTGACCAAAACAACAATTTTTGTATCAATATATGTTCACTGCTTTTTTCCGAGAGATTTATCATATGATTGCGAGCGAGTTGAACAGAGCGCATTTTACGCGAAAAAGGCTCGGCTCGCGCCCGCTGGCTGGTTTCTGGCGGACGCTTCGATATGCACTATAAGTGTACCGATCACCACGAAGTGCCTCCCACCTCGCGAGTAGTCTGCGCCCGAATACGCGCAATGAGTGTACTGGTCGGCGCGGAGTGGGGTAATTGGGAGAAAGACGGGCTCGGCCAGCGCAGCACACGTAAGCTAGCTGCGCTCGAATATATACATACAAACAGCAAGCTGTCGGAGGGGACAGGGGAGCGGAGCATGGAGCCGTATGCTGCGGCCTCGGCGGCAATGTTGTCATATGAGCGTGCGCGTGCTCACTGTCGCTTTGACACTCGTGAGCCGTTTTTCAGTTTCTAGCTATTCTACCTGGCCCAGGAGTTGGAAATTTTTTCGCTTCTGTCTCCCCATTTATGCAATTGGATAAAATAACCATCACTTTTTATAGAGTTTGATCCGTAGACCTTAGATTTCGAGGTTACAATTTAATAAAATTGCTTTTTAAAAACCATGATTTTAATGCATTTCTTTAAACCAAAACTTAATTTAAACAAATGTAAACAATCTATTGCGATCAGAATAATTGTTTCTTCAAAATTCAGTCAATTATAAGATTTAAATGTTGCATTCGACATCTACGAAGAACCAGTATTCAAAGAGTTATAAATTTTTCAAATATTAATTTTCAGTATTTAAGAGATTTTTATTATAGTAAAAAAATTAAACATCGAGTAGAAATAATTTTTTACAGTTGCTTACCGTTTACCATCTAAAAAGAGATGTGCATAGTGAATATTACTTTGTATTATAAATAATTCACGTTAATATGCTAGTAAATCTCAGCAACTCTTAACTTATTGGGAATTCCAAAGTTTAAGCAGTCAAATGAACTAAAGCTCAAAATTTTTGCCCTTCAATAAAAAATAAAAAAACAATTATAAATAATGGTAGAGAATCAGCTGCGTACACAAAATTAAAAAAAGGTCGAAAAATCAGTCATTTTTTATGTTATTAATGTGCTTTGCCCATCGATATATTTATGTATATAGAAACAGGAACACACTTACGATCGTTGCACAATTTGTTTAGCTTTTCTGTGTGCCAAAATCTTTAATTTGAGCCCTGATACGTCCATGTACTATGAAAATTAGCCCATATAAAAGATTTATTCACCATACCCTGTCCGAAAGTCCACTTTCGCTCCCGACTGAAAAACGCGAGTATGATATTTTGGCCAGGGTATGGTATGGTAATAGTATATCTACTATTCTCAAAATTATTTTCATCTTATGTCTCGAAAAAAATGAAAAAAAAATTAGAGGTACGCTCATGGGTCAAGTTTTAATTGTTCTTTTAGCTTTTCTGAACATAAAAAGGAATATATACAAGCTCAATTTAACGGTATTATTTTTTGGCGATACTTTCAAGTCAATTTTGGATTGAAAAAAAATTCAGGAAGAAAATGTCACCTTTTTTCTAAACGACGAAACTTGAAAAAGTGATTTAATTTTGAAGACACATCTACAGGACAAAGTTTTTCTTGTTCTTTAAGCCTTTCTGAATGTGAAAAAAAAATTATTTACAAGCCCGGTGATTGAATGGTATATTTTTTTGGCGCTACTTTAAATCTAAAAATTAAGGAAAATTTGGTCTTTATTCTAAACTACAACTCTTATAAATACTGGCATCTGCGTATTTGATCTTTGAATAGATAAGAATCTACACTGAAATCATTACTTTATAAGTTTCTGTTTTCTAAGAAATAATCGTTATTACAATAATATGTGAAAATATAAAATATCAATCTTCTTTCAAACATCACATCAGTTTTACGTATTTCTTATGATTGCTAAGTAAAAAATTAAATGGAATGACTAATGTTCTTTATTGACTTAGTTATTTCAATTATAATATGCATTGAATTTGTTGTGTAATTATAAATAAATCGATTGGCAAAGCACATTAATAACATAAAAAATGACTGATTTTTCGACCTTTTTTTAATTTTGTGTACGCAACTGATTCTTTACCATTATTTATAATTGTTTTTTTATTTTTTATTTTTTATTGAAAGGCAAAAATTTTGAGCTTAATCTTTAGAGTTCCCAATAAGTTAAGAGTTCCTGAGATTTACTCGCATATTAACGTGAATTATTTATAATACAAAGTAATATTCACTATGCACATCTCTTTTTAGATGGTAAACGATAAGCAACTGTAAAAAATTATCTCTACTCGATGTTTAATTTTTTTACTATAATAAAAAATCTCTTAAATACTGAAAATTAATATTTAAAAAATTTATAACTCTTTGAATACTGGTTCTTCGTAGATGTCGAATGCAACATTTAAATCTTATAATTGACTGAATTTTGAAGAAACAATTATTCTGATCGCAATAGATTGCTTATATTTATTTAAATTAAGTTTTGGTTTAAAGAAATGCATTAAAATCAAGGTTTTTAAAAAGCAATTTTGTTCAATTGTAACCTCGAAATTTAGGGTCTACGAATCAAACTCTATAAAAAGCGATGGTTATTTAATGAATTGCATAAATCGGGAGACAGAAGCGAAAAAATTTCCAATTCCTGGGCCAGGTAGATCGCTAGAAACTGAAAAACGGCTCCCAAGTGTCAAAGCGACAGTCAGCACGCGCACGCTCATATGACAACATTGCCACCGAGGTCGCAGCACACGGCCCCAGGCTCCGCTCCCCTGTCTACTCCGGCAGCTTGCTGTTTGTATATACACGGTGACCCATTTTAATCGCTGCACCCAGATTTTTCGGATCCTAAGACAGATAGGAAAAAATGATTCAGACAAAAGTTGTAGGGGACGAAGGGGGCCAAACGATGGTCCTAACAGCTTTGACCTTGAACTTGACCTTCAAGGTTATTTCAAGGTCAAGTGGTTTTTTTTAATAGGAACACCTATTTTTGACCCCGGATTCGGAAAGAGCGGGAAATTTTACGTTCAAAATCATATTGAGACATTTTTTTTCAAGGTCATTTCAAGGTCATTTCAAGGCCAAATGAAGGTCGAACTCCGAAAAATCCATTTTAAGTCGTTTTTTCCATGAGTCACAGGCTTAAGTGGTTCAAACTGATCGTAGGTTTAATAGGGAAACCCACACATCCAAAACTTTCACATCCTAGTAAACAAATATCAAACTTGCACATCCGAACCCCATGCTCTTCATAGCCTCACATGCTAAACTGTTACACCAGACATCCCCCAGTCCCACACATCTCTACCCCATGTCTGATGTTTGTTTAACGGAAACTTCAAGATCATTAAAGCTTCTGTTGTAAATGTGTCAACCTTACGTTTAGCGCTACCCAGAAACAACGACGTGGACGTAGTAAGGATTGTTTCCTTTGGGGTGCTTGATTTAAGTGAGTCCCTTCGCCTCTCACTGATCGGGGTGCTTGATTAAAGTGAGTCCCCTTGCCTCTCACTGTTCAGGGTGCTTGATTTAAGTGAGTCCCTTCGCCTCTCACTTATGTGTTAATCTAACCTCGAAGAAAATGTTCGAAATTACGACCATTTGCTTCCAGGCACATAGTCGAACGCCTTTGGAAGTGGCGAACGGTGTTTAGCAAAGTTTGCCTTGGAATGGCAGCGCATGCTCGACGAATTCTGTCCATCATGTCTACTCTTGTGGTGGGCCTTTCCTCAAAAACGGCATTTTTTAAATACCCCCATAAGTAAAAATCTGGTGATGTAAGATCTGGTGAGCAAGCAGGCCATTCAACCGGACCACCTCGACCAATCCATCTGTTACCATACTGCTCATTCAAAAAAGTCCTGACAATATTAGTATTTCTCAAGTTTGAACGGCAATAATTCACAATATTTAAAATAAAAGCAAGTTTTAGTATTATGTGCAGTTCAAATTAGAAATAATTTAATGATTATTACTTTATTATAAAACTTACAATTACAAAAGTGTGACAATCGGAGTACTTTTGGCAAATACACTTAGTCAGATAAAGTTACCATAATTTAGGAACATTTTTCTTTTTTGGTCGCGACCGTATACGGGCAAATATTATAATTATTAATATTTTTTATACCATTTCACTATTCAAATTTAATAGTAATTAATAGCTGGCTCTGAAATGGCTGACTATGCGCCCAACGAGATCGTTGACATGATGTTGGCTTTAGGAGAAAGCCGAAGTAATTATCGTGCTGCGGCAAGAATTTATGCTGAACGCTATCCAGACAGACGACACCCTGACGCTATGGCTATCAGACATTTAACTCAAAGAGCTCGTGGTGGACACATGGTTCGTCAACGTAGGCGCCATCAATATGATGAAAATGATAATCGGGTTGTGACTATTCTGGCAATAATTCATCTTGACCCACAGATAAGCGCTCGTCGAATCGAAAGGGAAATCGGTCTTCCAAAAAGTACATTTTTAAGAATTATGAAGGTGCTTAGATATCATGCGTATCATATTACTCTGGTCCAAGAGCTACAGTTTGCTCATTTTCAACAGCGTATTGTGTTTTGCCAATGGGCTTTACAAATGATAGAAAATGATCCAGACATTTTTAATTTTGTTCTTTTTTCTGATGAGGCAAAATTTCAAAGTGATGGGGAATTGAATAGACATAATTGTCATTACTGGTCTGATGTTAATCCTCATTGGGTCAGAACTGTAAACCATCAAAGACGATGGAGTATTATGGTATGGTGTGGGATTATTAATGGATGTGTGATTGGCCCTTATTTTTTCGAAGAAAATGTTAATCAACACACGTACTTAACGCTAATAAGAGATGAACTACCTGTATTGATGGAAGATGTTGACTTAGAAACGCGACGAAGAATGTGGCTCCAGCAGGACGGCGCAACACCACATTTCGCTCGAATTGTCAGGACTTTTTGAATGAGCAGTATGGTAACAGATGGATTGGTCGAGGTGGTCCGGTTGAATGGCCTGCTTGCTCACCAGATCTTACATCACCAGATTTTTACTTATGGGGGTATTTAAAAATGCCGTTTTTGAGGAAAGCCCCCCCACAAGAGTAGCCATGATGGACAGAATTCGTCGAGCATGCGCTGCCATTCCAAGGCAAACTTTGCTAAACACCGTTCGCCACTTCCAAAGGCGTTTGATTATGTGCCTGGAAGCAAATGGTCGTAATTTCGAACATTTTCTTCGAGGTTAGATTAACACATAAGTGAGAGGCGAAGGGACTCACTTAAATCAAGCACCCTGAACAGTGAGAGGCAAGGGGACTCACTTTAATCAAGCACCCCGATCAGTGAGAGGCGAAGGGACTCACTTAAATCAAGCACCCTGAACAGTGAGAGGCAAGGGGACTCACTTTAATCAAGCACCCCAAAGGAAACAATCCTTACTACGTCCACGTCGTTGTTTCTGGGTAGCGCTAAACGTAAGGTTGACACATTTACAACAGAAGCTTTAATGATCTTGAAGTTTCCGTTAAACAAACATCAGACATGGGGTAGAGATGTGTGGGACTGGGGGATGTCTGGTGTAACAGTTTAGCATGTGAGGCTATGAAGAGCATGGGGTTCGGATGTGCAAGTTTGATATTTGTTTACTAGGATGTGAAAGTTTTGGGTGTGTGGGTTTCCCTATTAAACCTACGATCAGTTTGAACCACTTAAGCCTGTGACTCATGGAAAAAACGACTTAAAATGGATTTTTCGGAGTTCGACCTTCATTTGGCCTTGAAATGACCTTGAAATGACCTTGAAAAAAAATGTCTCAATATGATTTTGAACGTAAAATTTCTCGCTCTTTCCGAATCCGGGGTCAAAAATAGGTGTTCCTATTAAAAAAAACCACTTGACCTTGAAATAACCTTGAAGGTCAAGTTCAAGGTCAAAGCTGTTAGGACCATCGTTTGGCCCCCTTCGTCCCCTACAACTTTTGTATGAATCATTTTTTCCTATCTGTCTTAGGATCCGAAAAATCCGGGTGTAGCGATTAAAATGGGTCACCGTGTATATATTCGAGCGCAGCTAGCTCTCGGGTGCTGCGCTGGCCGAGCCCGTCTTTCTCCCAATTCCCCCACTCCGCGCCGACCAGTACACTCATAGCGCGTATTCGGACGCAGACGACTCGCAAGCTGCGAGGCACTTCGTGCTGATCGGTACACTTATAGTGCATATCGAAGCGTCCGCAAGAAACCAGCCAGCGGGCGCGAGCCGAGCCTTTTTCGTGTAAAATGCGCTCTGTTCAACTCGCTCGCAATCATATGATAAGTCTCTCGGAAAAAAACAGTGAACATATATTGATACATTTTTCCTCCTCTTTCCAGTTATGCTATTGTTTATTCTCCGTAATGCTTTTTTTAGGTCAAAAACTTGAGTTGAAAGGTCGGACCGATTTTTCTAAAAGAATAACATGTTTTTTTTTTTTAACTTTTTTCATTCGAAAGTACAAGTCTTCAGTTTCAAAACCCCAAAATTTCAAGTTGGAGAAATGAAGGGTTCATAAGTAATTAAATTCAAAAGACGGCGGAGCGTTGCAACAGTTTAACCTTTAGACTGTCGGCATTTTAAGTTAAAAATGAATATTTTTAAAAGGTAAAATTTATTTATATAAATATCTAATATGTCGAAACGAGTTTTAAGGTCATAGCTGGCTCATATATGAGTCAGATCGGCAGTCTAAAGGTTAATAAAATGAAATGATAGAGTTACAGGAACTTTTTTTGCTGATTTTAACCTTTGTTTCAGTTTTGATCATATACATCATTATTCTCTTTTATATAAACTTAAAACTAATTCTTTTATTTTCAAACAGTGATCTTCATATTCACAAAGCTTGAGGGAGTTTTTATCCAAAAGAAAATTTTTAACTTCTCTGGGTTTCTTGGAAAAGTTCGTCCCTATTGATCAAGAAGCGGCACAATCAATTCTCATGCATTTTTCCGTACGCGGTTGCGTGAAAGCGCTGCTCTGATTCAACAGAAAAATCTTCAAAATGATGAAAAAGATTATGGAAGTCGTATTTGTTTTTATAGTATTGCCCAGTTCCATCAGTGAAACAAATACCTTTTTTGGCGAAATCAAGAGAGTTTTTTATTAGGGTAATTGATTATAATTTTTTAGATAAACTGCTACGGCAGCACGAGATAAATTGTCTAAAAAAAGTATCATGCTTTTTTAAGTTTTAAAATTTAATTCTCTATAATAAAGGACCAATGCTGCCAAACTACACTGATTAGTATTGCAGTGAAATGATTTTGCCGCTTCTTGGTAAAAAAGACGTACTTTTCCAAGAAACCTAAAAGAGAATCTAAAAATTCTTCTCTGGATGAGTACTCCCTCAAGGTTTATAAATATGAACTTCACTGTTTGAAAATAAAAGTATGAGTTTTAAGTTTATATAAAAGAGAAAAAAGATGTCTTCAAATGATGAATTAGAAACGATGAATTAAAATTAAAACAAAGGTTAAAATCAGCAAAAAGAGTACCTGTAACTCTATTATTTAATTCTATTGAACTGTTAGCACACGTTAAGAGGCTTGAACTATAACAATTCTCAGGGTCGGAAACTTTAGAAGTATACTCACGTATCCAAAAGTAAAGAAATCTAAATTTGAGACAAGACCTATTCAATTAAATTCAGATACAAGATATTAGTAAATTAACAAAAAATTGCAAAAGATGGAACACAAAGTATTGACTTATAATAAAAAAAGATTAAAAAATTTATTATATGATATTTATTAAGTACGAAACAACGAAATAGTGAAATACGTCGGCAACAGCGCGCTCCGGCATAGCGCACAAAGCACGCGCGGCGACTCGCCGCCGTCTTTTAAATGTTATTACTTACGAGGGTCATTTGACAAGTACCTAGCCTCACCGCCAGATGGTGCCACTATCGCACCAGATGTAGGGACTGCGATCTTCCATCTCGCTCTCTCTGCGAGAGTGGGGGAAGCGGCCATGTTGCGTGTGGCGAGAAGCCGCCTGCGAGCGGCAGTCGTTGCTCGAGTCCACGAGCGTGCGGACGTCAGTCCGCTGTACCCCTTTGTACTTTCAATAAACCTCGTTGCTGTTACTCCTCGACTCATCACTACTCTCTCCCCTCCCCTTCCTTTCCTGGAACGAGTGGAGTAAGTGGGTGCTTAATCCCCACATTGGTGACCCCGACTATCAGCCGAGGAGAAGGCAAGTCGGCGCCTGCCGCGGCGTGTTCTCGCCGGCACTGCCTTTGTCTGTGGCACGTGCATCCAGTGCCGCACCACAAGCCTCGGCGAGTCTTGCGGCACTTCGCCGCACAGGAGAATTTTTCTCTCGCCCCTATGCGTGCTGGCACGCCGGCGCATACGGGAAACCTCGACGTGTGCGTGCTGGCACGCCGGCGCACACGTGAAAAATCAACGGCCTAGAGCCTTTAGCGCAACTGCGCAATCATCGTCTCGTCGAGTTCTCTCCGAGGCATCTCAGCTTTCAACGGCAGATCTCCAGGTGCGTACTTGCGTGAAGCCACCGTCACCGGCGCCTTTTTACCGCACCTGTCGAGCACCGGGAAGTCAACTATTGCAGCATCTCGTCGAGTCTTCTCCGAGGCGGCCAACCTTCAGACTTCAATAATTGCGTCGAGGTATGCGTGCGGTGAATTAGGGTGCGTGACCTACGAAATTAAGAAACTCGCGCGTGCGTTTGCTTTCGTATTCCGCGAACTGTTGTCGCGCGCCGCGCGCTTGCTCGCGAGCTTTGAATTCGCGGAATTCGTGCGCAACGGTCGCGCGTTCTGAGAACTGAGCAGCCGTCTTGATATTTTTTTTTGTGTGCTATTGCATTCTCAAGCTCGCGCTTTTGCAAGGTGACACGAAAAACCTTTTAGTATTTTTGAGGCACGCGAATTATATTTTTTCAATTTTATTAAATTTATGCGTTGCCTAGTCACCGCTTTAACAAAATTCTTTTGAAATTTGCGTTAAACGGGAAAGTGATCTCTCAGCCTTTTACACGGCTTATTAAAAATTTCGATTCATAGTTTTAAATTTTAGCTTAGGCTTAGCTGTTAAAACTATTGTTTGTGCCTGCGAGCACTGCCTAGGGAGTTGTAATACGCATTGCGGCGTAAGGCAATTTAGGCATACTCTCTATTCTCCACGCGTACTTTCGAGTCGCGTGGGGATAGCTTTATACGCTCCACGTTTTAGGCTCGCGCACACTCTTATCGCAAGAATGCCTGTCAGCGACGAGGCTTTTGCAGCTCTGCAGCTGCAGGTGCAACAGCTTATAACTGCTAACGCCAATGCGCCCGAGCACGCGGCTAACCGTATTGAAGGCGCGCGTCTGCCAAAAATTCCGACATTTATTCAAACCGATCCGGAATTGTGGTTCTTACAGGTAGAAGCAACGTTTCGTAACTCGAAGATCACGGTTGGTTCGTCGAAAGTAGATTATCTCTGCCCCTCACTCTGTGGAGAAGCTTTATCGGCTATTAGGGACATAATTTCGAAAGATCCCGCTCCTGCGGACATTTATAAACAGGTGAAAGAACGCCTCATTGCAACTTTCGCTAGCTCGGCCGAACATAACCTGCGCAAGCTTCTAAAGGGGGAAGTGATGACCGATGGCAAGCCTACGAGAATTCTTCAACGGCTTCGTGGTCTTAACCCTGGCTCATGTGACGATAAAATTATTCAGTCTGTCTTTCTCGATCAGCTTTCCCCACATCACCGCTCGATTCTGGTCGCTACGGATATTGAGGATCTCAATAAACTCGCGGAGGTAGCCGACAAACTTGCTGAGGCTTCTGGCAATTCTGACCATCAGGTCAGCGCCGCTTCTTCAAATAAGTCCAGCCCTTTTGATGCTGAAGCTGCCTTCAAGCGTCTCGAGCGTAAATTTGAGGCATTGACAAAGAAAATTGATGGCAACGCTGGATCTCCAAAAGAGTCATCCAACTCTCAGACTAGAGGTAGATCTAGGCGCGACCGTTCCTCCAGTCGCGATTCTTCAGGCTTGTGTCTAGCCCACCGCAAATATCCTGACACCCCGCGCTCTTGCAGGGAATGGTGTTCCAAATTTTCTGATTGGCAGAAACAAAATCCACCAAAAAACTAACTCAACCTTCTGTTGAGGAGACGTCTTCAGAAGGCTCTCCTTTATCCAAACGTCTTCATGTGCGTGATCGTATTTCGGGCAAGTCGTTCCTTATCGACACTGGTGCGGACATTTCGCTCGTCCCAGCAAATCCTAAGGCACGCGGCAAGCCCAGCTCCTTCAAGCTTTTCGCAGCGAATAATTCGTTAATCAGTACCTATGGTGAATCGATGCTCACGCTTAATCTGGGCATTCGACGCCCCATTCGCTGGAGCTTTTGCATCGCGGATGTTCCTCATCCCATTATAGGTGCCGATCTATTATCTCACTACGGCCTTCTTGTTGACCTTAAAAGAAGTCGTCTTGTCGACTCATCTACCAATATCTATACTCTTGCAATCGTAAAAGATGTTTCATTTGACTCTGTTTTTGCAGTTGTTCCCGGCTCAGAGTGTGCTAAGATTCTTGCTGATTTTCCGGAGATCACGGGCGTTTCTAAACCCACAGTCCCCAGAAATAGCGATGTTTTTCATCATATCTTAACCTCTGGCCCCCCAGTCTCGGAGCGTCCTCGTAGACTTGCTCCGGATAAGTTGAAAGCGGCGAAAGCCGAATTTGATGCTTGGATTGAGGCTGGAATTTGCCGCCCCTCCAGCAGCCCTTGGGCAAGCTCTCTCCATATGGAGTTAAAAAAGGATAACTCCTGGAGACCATGTGGTGATTACAGGCGCTTAAACGCCGCCACGGTCCCGGATAAATATCCAACCGCTCATATTCATGATTGTACAAACAACTTGTACGATAAGAAAATCTTCTCGGCGCTTGATCTTCACCAAGCGTTCAATCAGATTCCTGTTGCCCCTGAAGACATTCCGAAAACGGCCATTATAACCCCGTTCGATCTTTTTGAATTTATGTATATGACCTTTGGTCTCCGCAATGCCAGTCAGACCTTTCAGCGTTACATCAATAGCGCGCTAGGCGACTTGGATTTTGTATATCTTTATATCGATGATATCCTCATTGCGTCGTCTTCTCTTGGAGAACACTATTCTCATCTTCGCATGGTCTTCGAACGACTTAAGAAGTTTCATCTTCGCTTGAACGTTGAAAAATGTACCTTTGCTGTTGAAGAATTAGAATTCTTAGGATACCTAGTGAATGGTGAAGGCGTTCGCCCCATTCCTAGTAGGGTTGAAGCTATTTTAAGCTTCCCCAAACCCCAAACTATAGCAGAACTTCGTAGGTTTGTCGGCACCGTAAATTTTTACCGCCGTAACATGCCTCGCGCCGCCACTTCTCAAGCCCCTCTCAATGCTCTTTTTAGCGATTCTCGCAAAAATGATAAGCGTCCCGTTCAGTGGATGCCCGAAGCTGAGGAGGCCTTCATTCGTGTGAAGGAGGAGTTGTCAGCTGCGGCTCTGCTTGTCCACCCCCGCATTGGTGCGGAAATACGCGTCGTCTCTGACGCATCCGATTCTGGAATGGGTGCTGCGCTTGAACAGCTTTCCCTCACTGGAATTTGGGAACCTTCAGCTTTCTTCTCTAAGAAGTTCTCCCCTTCACAGCGGAAGTACAGTGCATATGACCGTGAGCTCACGGCCATATACGAAACTGTGAAATACTTCTCATTTTTGGTTGAAGGCAGAGACTTCAAGATTTTAACAGATCATAAACCCCTCACCTATGCTTTCATGCAAAAGTCTGATAAGGCGTCTCCGCGGCAAACTCGTCAGCTGTCCCTTATCGCACAATTTACCACCCAAATTGAGTACATCAAAGGCGCTGAAAATACAGTTGCTGACTCACTCTCTCGGGTAGAGTCCATCGATTCCCCGTAGAGATCAATCTTAACGAGCTTGCTGAAAAACAGGAAGCTGATGAGCAGCTTAAGGCCATTCGCGAGTCCTCTGACTATCCGCTCTCCTTAAAGCGTATTCAATGGGGCCCTGCTCATACTACCATCTTTTGCGAGATCGCTGGTGAAGCCATTCGCCCGTACATCCCTGAGTCCCTTCGTGAAACGGTGTTTAACATGTTCCATAAGCCTGCTCACCCAGGCCCTAAAGTCACCGATCGACTCATACGGCAGCGCTATGTGTGGCCCAATATGCACCGTGATATTCCTCGCATGTGCAAAAATTGTTTAGACTGTCAACAGTCAAAAATCTCTCGTCATGTCAAACTTGTACCTGACAAATTCTTCGCACCTGATGGTCGCTTCGACCATGTGCACATTGATCTAGTCGGTCCTCTTCCCAATCGTAATGGTTTCGAGTATGTGCTCACCATGATTGATCGCTTTTCGCGCTGGATTGAGGCAGTTCCGCTACGCGAAATGTTAGCGCAGACAGTTGCCAGGGCATTTTATGACACCTGGGTCTCGCGCTATGGTGCCCCAAAGGTCATCACTTCCGATCAGGGTTCGCAATTTGAATCGCGCTTATTCACGGCTCTTTTGTCCCTAATAGGTTGCGAGCGTATCCGCACTACCGCGTATCACCCTGCGGCGAATGGCCTTATCGAGCGTTGGCACCGTACACTTAAAGCGGCGATTATGTGTCACGTGGACAAGGACTGGACCCGTACCTTCAGTACAGTATTATTAGGATTACGTTGTCATCTCCGTCAGGACACGAATGCGTCTCCTGCAGAATTTGTATTTGGCACTACCTTACGTCTCCCAGGTGAGTTTTTCCTCCCTGAAAACTTTACGCCTGATCCGAATTTTTTTATAGAAGAATTCCGTGAATATATGCGTCAAGTCCGTCCAGTCCCTGTCACACATAACTATAAGAAGCGTGCGTTTTGCTTCAAAGACTTATATAGTTGTACTCATGTATTTATGCGCAATATGGCCAAAAAGTCTTTAGAAAGACCTTATACGGGCCCCTACAAAATATTGAAACGTCCGTCCGATCGCGTTTTTGATACAGAGATTAATGGCGCGGCACGCAGTGTATCTGTGGAACTTTTAAAGCCCGCGTATGTAATATCCGACAATCTTCCCGATGTGCCTCCCGGTGGTGATTCAGTTGGGAATCAGCCCACCACCGTAGAACAACCAGTATTAAAGACCTATGCTAGGAAGAAAGTATCCTTTGCTCCTGTGATCAAACCGTAATCTAACTGTGATTACCTAGTTGTAAGTGCTATCGAGCACAGTATAATAATTTATATTTATTTTTATGTATTGCGTTGTCACTCGGGGGGGAGTGTGTAGGGACTGCGATCTTCCCTCTCGCTCTCTCCGCGAGAGTGGGGGAAGCGGCCATGTTGAGTGTGGCGAGAAGCCGCCTGCGAGCGGTAGTCGTTGCTCGAGTCCACGAGCGTCCGGACGTCAGTCCGCTGTACCCCTTTGTACTTTCAATAAACCTCGTTGCTGTTACTCCTCGACTCATCACTACTCTCTCCCCTCCCCTTCCTTTCCTGGAACGAGTGGAGTAAGTGGATGCTTAATCCCCACACAGAAATACACTACAGTGCAGTATCTTCCTGTAAACGGTTACCGACAAAATTTCAGCCGGATCGGAGTTGTAGTTTATTTTTGAGAGCGTGTGAAAGCAAATGTGTCCGTTGATTTTTGAAAAAATGGAGAAAGAACAATATCGGTCGGTGATTCGATTCTTGTTTTTGGAAGGGAAATCGCGCAGTGAAATTAAAGAACGCTTGGATGCAGTGTATGGGGATGCTTCTCCTTCGATGGCGACCGTTAAATTTTGGTATAACGAGTTTCAACGTGGTCGTACGTCGGTTTTTGATGATCCACGCCCAGGTGCTCCGAAAACAGCCACTACGGAGGAGAACGTGACAAAAATACACGATATCGTTTTGTCAGACCGCCGATTAAAGGTGCACGAGATAGCTGCGATAGTAGGCATCTCAGAAGAACGCGTGTGGCATATCGTACATGAGATTTTAGGCATGAGGAAGCTGTCAGCAAGGTGGGTGCCGCGTTTGCTGACTGCAGATAACAAGCACATCCGTGTGACCAGTTCAGAGCAGTGTTTGGAGCTGTTTAATCGCAATCCAAAAGAGTTTTTGCGTCGTTACGTGACCGTCGACGAAACATGGATTCACTACTACACTCCAGAGACCAAGGAGCAGTCAAAACAGTGGACCTTACCCGGTGAACCTGCTCCGAAGAAGGCGAAGACGGTCCCGTCGGCCGGAAAGGTGATGGCCACTGTTTTCTGGGATTCTCAAGGTGTGATTTTTATTGACTATCTGAAGAAGGATAAAACGGTCACAGGACAGTACTACGCCGAACTATTGAGCCGATTTGACGCCGTGTTAGAAGAAAAACGGCCCCATTTGTCTAAAAAGAAAGTGCTTTTCCACCACGATAATGCACCGGCTCACACTTCTGCACTCGCCACGGCTAAATTGGTCGAATTACGCTACGAACTGCTGCCCCATCCACCGTATTCTCCAGATTTGGCTTCGTGCGACTTTTTTTTGTTACCGAACCTAAAAAATTCGCTCGCCGCGAAGAGATTCCACTCCAATAACGAAATAATCGCCGCCACGGAGGCCTATTTTGCAAACCAAGAGAAAACATTTTTTTCAACGGCGTTAAAAAAATTGGAAAACCGCTGGACCAAGTGTATTCAACTAAAAGAAGACTACATTGAAAAATAAATTTTATTTTTTGTAAAATTTTGGTGTTTTCATTTGTAGGCTAGGTACTTATCAAATGACCCTCGTATGAACCCTTCATTTCTCCAACTTGAAATTTTTGGGTTTCGAGGATGAAAACTTGTACTTTCGAATGAAAAAATTTATTTAAAAAAAAATAGTATTCTTTTAGAAAAATCGGCCAGAACTTTCAACTCAAGCTTCTGACCGCATAAAAGCATTTCAGAGAATAAACAATAGCACCACTGGAAATAGGGGGAAAATCTATCGATATATGTTCTTTGTTTTTTTTCCAAGAAACTCAGCATATGATTATGAGATAGTTGAAAAAAACGCAAAGGGTAGTTGTTCCGATTAGCGATTAAGGAAGCTTCCCGGTTTGACGCGATTTGTTGAACTCATTTAACAATGCACGAATGTGAAATTAATACATATTGATAGTTTAATTTTAATCTAAATACGGAAATATTTTTTTCTACAAAATATCAACTCTATCGAAAGTTATATTAAACGTAAAAAAAATCATTTTTGCCTACATTTGTGTGCCCCAAGAGACGGCGATGAACGCAATTGTATTCCCCCAATTAATGTGCATGTACACGTTTGTGTGCTCCCGATTAGTGTACTTTATCATCATAAGAAATATCATTTTCAATATAATCAAACCTATAAATATACAAATTATGATAATATATTAGCGTTTCACATATTTATTACAAAAATATATTAATTTACCGGTGCTAC
This sequence comes from Torymus aiolomorphi, assembly GCA_036365515.1. NCBI lineage: Eukaryota > Metazoa > Arthropoda > Insecta > Hymenoptera > Torymidae > Torymus > Torymus aiolomorphi. The sequence goes on along the minus strand of CM070874.1, from coordinate 232,675,858 downwards.
GATTTGGAAGTTCATTGATATATTTTTCATCGGCTTCTTATGCAATATTCTTCTTTTTGACGTTAATTTTGAATTCACTTCCAAAATCTATTGCCCGTAAAAGCATAATATAATAAAAAGAAGGTTATAACACTCTTTTCTATAACGTGATGAAATATTTCTACACGAAAAAACGTAGTTTGTACAATCACTTTTGTACCACGTATAACCTAACAAACGTTATGTTTACGCTCTATCGGCACGCACAAATGCTGATAGCTTGCGGTATTACTGGACAAAGCCATTTAAAATACGAGAAATATCTTGAAATTTGTTATAAATGGTTATTGTGTAAGTGTGAAAGTAGCTTTATAACATGTAACCACTTTTTACTTTTTATACTTCAAATTACTATTATACATTATCTTTTCTTATAAAAATATTGTTGTTTCTTAGCACCTTCGAATAAGAAAAAGTAATGAATCTTTCCAAATCACATGTTGTACTATCTAAAGCATTATTGCAATGTTAGTACTGACTAAAAAAATTTGACACTTAAATCTTATAAAAGCTAAATAGATTAATTTTTGAAAGAAAATTATTTCAATGCTGTCTTCGTATCAGCTTAATTGTATGACGTGTTCTCGGACGCGTTTAAATAACGAGTACACCAAATAGGTACAGGTACAAAAATCGGGGCTCGCTGGCTGGTTTCTAGCTGAACTCGTATATTGGGGCCCAGCCGAATCTCACAAGCTGTGCTGGCCGAGCCGCTTTGTACCTACTCCAGCTGGTAGACACTTTGAGATAAAAAAAGCATATGCAGTCATTTTCTTTCATGCGATATCTCATTGGGACAGTTCATCTCAACGTTCTCTATAAAATACATGTTATTCAGAGGTTCAAAAGTGGGTCGAAGAAACAGTACATGACCGTAGGGGGGCTTTTCCGGAAAAGCTATTTCGTGCATGATTTTTTTTTTAAGCATGTCGGGACTTGGCCTACAAGAAACCGTCAAAACATTTTTCCGAACGACTTAATTGCGGCTCTGGGAATTTTTTTTCATGTTTAAGACACAGTATATCGCCATGGGGGGGCTTTTCCGGAAAATCTATTTCGTTCACAATTTTTTTCTAAGTATTTGGAGACTTGGTCTACAAGAAACCGTTGAAACATTTTTCCATACGACGTAATTGCGACTCTGGGAATTTTTTTTCATGTTTAAGGAACAGTATATCGCCCTGGGGGGCTTTTCCGGAAAAGCTACTTGGATCATAATTTTTTTCTAAGCATTTGGGGACTTGATCTACAAGAAACCATCGAAACATTTTTCCGAATGACGTAATTGCGTTTCTGGGAATTTTTTTTCGTGGTTAAGACACAGTATATCGCACTGGGGGGGCTTTTCCGGAAAAGCTATTTCGTTCATGATTTTTTTCTAAGCATGTGGGGACCTGGTCTACAGGAAACCGTCAAAACATTTTTCCGAACGACGTAATTACGGGTCTGGGATTTTTTTTCCTTGTTTAAGGCACAGTATATCGCCCTGGGAGGGGGAGGCTTTTCCGAAAAGCTATTTCGTTCATAATTTTCTTCTAAGCATGTGGGGACTTGATCTACATGAAACCGTCAAAACATTTTTCCGAACGACGCAATTGCGGTTCTGGGAATTTTTTTTCCTGTTTAAGACACAGTTTATAGCCCTGGGGGGGCTTTTCCGGAAAAGCTATTTCGTTCATGATTTTTTTCTAAGCATTTGGTAACATTATCTACAAGAAACCGTCGAAACATTTTTCCGAACGACGTAACTGCGGCTCTGGGAATTTTTTTTCCCGTTTTCGACACTGTATTTCGCCCTGGGGGGACTTGTCCGGGAAAGCTATTTCGTTCATGATTTTTTTCTAAGCATGTGGGGACTTGGTCTACAAGAAACCGACAAAACATTTTTCCCAACGACGTTATTGCGGCTCTGGGAATTTTTTTTCATGTTTAAGACACAGTATATCGCCCTCGGGGGGCTTTTCCGGAAAAGCTATTTCGTTCATAATTTTTCTCTAAGCATTTGGGAACGTTATCTACAAGAAACCGTCGAAACATTTTTCCGAACGACGCAATTGCGGCTCTGGGAATTTTTTTTCACGTTTTCAACACTGTATATCGCCCTGGGGGGGCTTTTCCGGAAAAGCTATTTCGTTCATGATTTTTTTCTAAGCATCTGGGGACTTGATCTACAAGAAACCATCGAAAGATTTTTCCGAACGACGCAATTGCGGCACTGGGAATTTTTTTTCACGTTTTCAACACTGTATATCGCCCTGGGGGGGCTTTTCCGGAAAAGCTATTTCGTTCATGATTTTTTTCTAAGCATTTGGGGACTTGGTCTACAGGAAACCGTCAAAACATTTTTCCGAACGACGTAATTGCGGGTCTGGGATTTTTTTCCTTGTTTAAGGCACAGTATATCGCCCGGGGGGGGGGGGGGGGCTTTTCCGAAAAAGCTATTTCGTTCATAATTTTTTTCTAAGCATTTGGAAACGTTATCTACAAGAAACCGTTGAAACATTTTTCCGAACGACGTAATTGCGACTCTGGGAATTTTTTTTCACGTTTTCAACACTGTATATCGCCCTGGGGGGGCTTTTCCGGAAAAGCTATTTCGTTCATGATTTTTTCCAAGCATTTGGGGACTTGATCTACAAGAAACGGTCTTAACATTTTTCCGAACGACTTAATTACGTCTCTGGGAATTTTTTTTCGTGTTCAAGACACAGTATATCGCCCTGGCGGGGCTTTTCCGGAAAAGCTGTTTCGTTCATGATTATTTTCTAAGCATTTGGGGACATGATCTACAAGAAACCGTCTTAACCTTTTTCCGAACGAATTAATTACGTCTCTGGGAATTTTTTTTCGTGTTCAAGACACAGTATATCGCCCTGGCGGGGCTTTTCCGGAAAAGCTGTTTCGTTCATGATTATTTTCTAAGCATTTGGGGACATGATCTACAAGAAACCGTCTTAACCTTTTTCCGAACGAATTAATTGCTTCTCTGGGAATTTTTTTTCGTGGTTAAGACACAGTATATCGCCTGGGGGGGCTTTTCCGGAAAAGCTATTTCGTTCATGATTTTTTTCTAAGCATGTTGGGACTTGGTCTACAGGAATCTGTCAAAACATTTTTCCGAACGACGTAATTGCGGGTCTGGGATATTTTTTCCTTGTTTAAGGCACAGTATATCGCCCTGGGGGGGGGGGGCTTTTCCGAAAAAGCTATTTCGTTCATAATTGTTTTCTAAGTATTTGGAAACGTTATCTACAAGAAACCGTTGAAACATTTTTCCATACGACGTAATTGCGACTCTGGGATTTTTTTTCCCGTTTTCGACACTGTATATCGGCCTGGGAGGGCTTTTCCGGAAAAGCTATTTCGTTGATGATTTTTTTCTAAGCATGTGGGGACTTGGTCTACAGGAATCTGTCAAAACATTTTTCCGAACGACTTAATTGCGTCTCTGGGAATTTTTTTCGTGTTCAAGAGACAGTATATCGCCCTGGCGGGGCTTTTCCGGAAAAGCTAGTTCGTTCATGATTTTTTTCTAAGCATGACGGGACTTGGACTACAAGAATCCGTGAAAACATTTTTCCGAACGACGTAATTAGGGTTCTGGGAATTTTTTTTCCATGTTTAAGGAACAGTATATCGCCCTGGGGGGGCTTTTCCGGAAAAGCTATTTCGTTCATAATTTTTTTCTAAGCATTTGGGATCGTTATCTACAAGAAACCGTCGAAACATTTTTCCGAACGACGTAATTGTGGCTCTGGGAATTTTTTTCATGTTTAAGACATTGTATATCACCCTGGCGGGGCTTTTCCGGAAAAGCTATTTCGTTCATGATTTTTTCTAAGCATTTGGAGACTTGATCTACAAGAAACCATCGAAAGATTTTTCCGAGCGACGTAATTGCGGTTCTGGGAATTTCTTTTCGTGTTTAAGATGCCGTATATCGCCCTGAGGGGGCTTTTCCGGAAGAGCTATTTCGTTCATGATTTTTTTCTAAGCATGTGGGCTTGGTCTACAAGAAACCGTCTTAACATTTTTTCGAACGACTTAATGGCGTCTCTGGGAATTTTTTTTCATGTTTAAGACACCTTATATCGCCCTGGGGGGCTTTTCCGGAAAAGCTACTTGGTTCATAATTTTTTTCTAAGCATTTGGGGACTTGATCTACAAGAAACCATCGAAACATTTTTCCGAACGACGTAATTGCGTTTCTGGGAATTTTTTTTCGTGGTTAAGACACAGTATATCGCCCTGGGGGGGCTTTTCCGGAAAAGCTATTTCGTTCATGATTTTTTTCTAAGCATGTGGGGACTTGGTCTACAGGAAACCGTCAAAACATTTTTCCGAACGACGTAATTGCGGGTCTGGGATTCTTTTTCCTTGTTTAAGGCACAGTATATCGCCCTAGGAGGGGGGGGCTTTTCCGAAAAGCTATTTCGTTCATAATTTTCTTCTAAGCATGTGGGGACTTGATCTACATGAAACCGTCAAAACATTTTTCCGAACGACGCAATTGCGGCTCTGGGAATTTTTTTTCATGTTTAAGACACAGTATATCGCCCTGGGGGGGCTTTTCCGGAAAAGCTATTTCGTTCATGATTTTTTTCTAAGCATTTCGTAACTTTATCTACAAGAAACCGTCGAAACATTTTTCCGAACGACGTAATTGCGGCTCTGGGAATTTTTTTTCCCGTTTTCGACACTGTATTTCGCCCTGGGGGGACTTGTCCGGGAAAGCTATTTCGTTCATGATTTTTTTCTAAGCATATGGGGACTTGGTCTACAAGAAACCGTCAAAACGTTTTTCCCAACGACGTAATTGCGGCTCTGGGAATTTTTTTTCATGTTTCAGACACAGCATATCGCCCTGGGGGGGCTTTTCCGGAAAAGCTATTTCGTTCATAATCTTTTTCTAAGCATTTGGGAACGTTATCTACAAGAAACCGTCGAAACATTTTTCTGAACAACGTAATTGCGGCTCTGGGAATTTTTTTTTCCCTTTTCAACACTGTATATAGCCCTGGGAGGGCTTTTCCGGAAATGCTATTTCGTTCATGATTTTCTTCTAAGCACGTGGGGACTTGGTCTACAAGAATCCGTCAAAACATTTTTCCGAACGACGTAATTGCGGCTCTGGGAATTTTTTTTCATGTTTAAGACACAGTATATCGCCCTGGGGGGGCTTTTCCGGAAAAGCTATTTCGTTCATAATTTTCTTCTAAGCATGTGGGGACTTGATCTACATGAAACCGTCAAAACATTTTTCCGAACGACGCAATTGCGGCTCTGGGAATTTTTTTTCATGTTTAAGACACAGTATATCGCCCTGGGGGGGGCTTTTCCGGAAAAGCTATTTCGTTCATAATTTTCTTCTAAGCATGTGGGGACTTGATCTACATGAAACCGTCAAAACATTTTTCCGAACGACGTAATTGCGGCTCTGGGAATTTTTTTTCATGTTTAAGACACAGTATATCGCCCTGGGGGGCTTTTCCGGAAAAGCTATTTCGTTCATAATTTTTTTCTAAGTATTTGGAAACGTTATCTACAAGAAACCGTCGAAACTTCCTTCCGAACGACGTAATTGCGGCTCTGGGAATTTTTTTCCCGTTTTCGATACTGTATATCGTCGTGAAGGGGTTTTCCGGAAAACTGATTTCCTTCATAATTTTTTTTTAGGTCGTGTGGGACCTTTCCTTCAAATACCAGTTGCAAAATTTTTCCTAGCGAAGTTATTGCGACTCTGGGAATTTTAGTGTCGTGTGTGTCGCTGTGGGAAAATTGACTTGTCTCTAAGGGTGGTTTTGGGGGTGGTGTATGGGGGAGGCGAAGTGCTAAATTAGTTTTTACATGGTTTTTGGTCCATTCCTACCCTGTTTTATGGTTTTAAACCGGTTATAATGTCAATCGCAAATTTTAGTTTTTTCGTTCAACTTTGAACGTTCGGAATTTCAAACACATCAAAACAGCTGATCCGAATCTGAAACTTTCAGTCAAAACATAAGCATGCGACAAACAATTATTGCTATTAAAAACTATCATTGGATACCTGTATGAATATAAAAAAAATTAGGGAAGCCAAAGACGGTACATTTAGTATAAAAAAATGAGTCAAATCAGCTTCCTTACGAAATTTCGTTATTGATAAAACTAGTTATTGATGAAATTTCTATTCAGATGAATAGAAATGTTCTGTTTTGAATATACAATTATTATTTAGTTTACTGGTATTTGTAAATCTTTCTTTAACAACAATAACTTTATAAATTAACAATAGATCAATAAATTGGCCTTGAAATTCGATTTAACGGGTTTGTGTCCGTAAAATAAAAAGATTTCGGAAAATCGAATTTTACGGACCATCTGAAAAATCTCATTTTATGGCCTAAAATTAGTCCGTAAAATCTAATTTTACGGCTATGATATAAAAAAATATATTATTATGTTTCTCAAAACTCGAAACAAGACCAAGAATCGCGAAATTCCAGTCTTGGTATCTCCTTGAAAATATTTACTCGGTCTCGTAATGGTCTAGTCATGAATTTGAAGACAAGACCAAGACAAGACGAAGAGAAGTCTCGAGTATCGTACAGTCCTAACAATAGTAATGAAGACAGACTGTTTAACTAATGAATAATGAATGCATGTAGTCGAAGTTGGTAACATAGGCGAATCCAAGGAAAAATAAAAAATTTTTAAATATCCTATTCAAATCGATTCCAAATAGAAAAAAATTATGTAGACCACAGAAAAACTGCGAAAAAATAAAAAACAAAAACGTACTCCCAAATATTCCATTCTGATACGATGTAACAAAAACAATATGCTAATTCAACGGTTTTTCAGATTCCCAAGAATTTTATTTTTAGGACAAACTTTTTAGCGTACAGGAAGACGACGCAATTGGAAACGGTGAAAATACAACGGAACAATACCCATAAACGGTTTCGTCGTAACAACAATGTTGCCAAATTTTTTTACAGCTTTTACCTTTGACGCCAGAAAGTGTATCCAAAAAATATAATTCTTGAACATCTCAAAAACAACTGAGATAGAATTATTTGTCGATTTTGTATGACGTTGTACCGAAGTACTTACACCCTTATCAGTTTTTTTGCAACCTCCATGGTCGCGAGAAAGTAAATACTAAGAATAAAATTTCGTTCTAGCTCAAAAACCGATTAATTAGAATTTTCAGGTATTTACCGGGTATGTTGGAGGAGTTTTGTAATACTGACACCTTATTTGCCAAATTTTTTATATCGAAAGTAACCTCAAAAATACATAGAAAATTAGTATAAAAATATATATAAATTGACCATTTGAAACTTCTTATAAAATAATGTTTGTCGCAGCCGGCCGTACCGACGTCGGTAATAGTAAGTTTGTGGTAACGAACGCTAGATCGCGCGTTGATACAGAATCGGAGCTGGATCCAGAGCATCACGAGCGAATGAATCTCGAAACGTCCGGTATACATCTTGTTGTCGGCTGCGCGTAAGAGAAACACGTGTTGGAGTTTGCTCCGTGTATTTAAACTGATATTAAAATACCATTCAAGGTTATCTGTCTGCAAGACGTCAAGAGTGCTCGTGCTAGGTTTCTTGAGGCAATTCACGTACTAATGTGAGTATGTATCAACGCGAATTTATGCCAATAAGACGCAAAGAAGACTGCAACCGTGCGACAGACTAGATTTACCTGCTGTACGCTCAACCCACGCTTCTTCTCTCCTCTTCACCCTCGCTCAACTGGTATTTTACCATCACAGTGCGATGATACACGAGAGATCGAGCTCGCAACACCGTCGTCTGGCCAGATGATACCAGGCGCCAGCTTGCCAGCAATAAACGGAAACAGACGAACTGCGGGTATACACGCGAGGAAGCTCGGCCACCAAGTCGATTACGCCTAACATGGTAAGCGTTTACGTATCATCCACACCGCCAGTAATAACGTGCAAGCACTCAACCAGGCTCGTTGTACCTGGACAGCGGCTTTGAGTAGGTACTTCCGGGCAGAGAGAGCAAGTGTCTGGAGAGAGTATAGGCCCTAGGCTTTCGTACAGCCAAGATGAGTGGCAAAAGTTGAACCACCGGTTATTTCAAAGCCGACAAGTGCGCACAACACGACAGGTGCACGTACGAACAGAGCTACCATCTACTCTGTCTCATGCACTTATACGTGTGTGCATTACGCGGCGATCGCGACCGCTCCCTCAACTTGAAGTACTCTACTACAAACGCGCGACGTAGAATACCGTGTATGACGTATATTATCGTAAACGTGACGACAGTCTCCGAAATAGCTGACGTCCAGAATATCGTGCTGGCGTACAGTTTAGGTAGGGAATCCATATATTTCAACTCACTCTTGTAGTTTACTAACAGTTTATCAACTATCTTGACTTGATAGCCTTTTATTCAATAGCTTTTTGTTCTTATCTTTAACCACATGAGTTATTATTACCCGACCTTAGTCATTATCCATTACCCACCCCCTCCGCGGTCGTTACGTTAGCGAGAACGTATCGTTACATATGAGCAGCTGACACCTGAACCAGGGACCTCGTGTGCAGTTCTAGACCCTGTCAGAAATAAAGCGCGAGTTTTTGACTCATTGCACGACGTTGTGTCGTCAACGGCCAAATCTGGCTGTTTGGGTCTCCGAGAGGTGAACCGAAGGACCCGAAGTTTAACCACTAAGACGCCTGAGTGAAAGGTTTCTAAGCCTAAAAAACCACCACGTGACACACATAGCTGACTCAAGTAGTCCTATACTTTTATGTCACACTTCAATCATATAATGAGTCAGCATTGTCTTATCGGCTTGGCATGGTCCTGTATGAGTTTTATTATTCCCGTTAATAAAGATACCCACGTTTAATTCTACAACCACTGTCTTGTTTATTCACATACCAGGTTATATATCAGGTACATATCACACATATTAGGTTTATAGACTCTGATCAACGCCGAATCTGCAGTGTGTGCTTGAAGTGGACGCCAAAGCTATAACAAAATAACGAGCCGTTTGCCGAGCAACTTTCTCCCTTTGTATATCCTCAAAGACTATGAGAATTAGAGGATGGGCAACAGGTACGAAGGCCTATCTCCAACTAAAGGAGCTCTGGGATACAATCCAAGCGTCTCCCACAGGAACTTTGTGCATAGACCCAAAAAAGGTCATGTAAGCGCATACCAAGCTGACGCTTGCCGTGGACCTGATGATTTATCCTGATGAATGAAGCATGGGATAACCTCAAAGCCTACGACGATAACGGCTTAATTCAGCAGGTTAATCTATTCAGAGAAATTTCCACAATCAGGTCAGACGAGTGCCAATCAATGGATGCGTATATCAATAACATCAAGCGTCCAGCAAAAGTTATAAGAAACGGGCATAAAACTCCCGACCGTGCAGGTCGGAGTGGTTTTACCCGCACGATTGTCAGACTGATATCAACCTATGACAATGGTCATGGAGGCATCAGGCAGCGCCATCACAGCAGATCTAGTCGAAAACAAACTGCATCACAACAGACCTAGTCAAGACCAAACGCGAGTTGCCCACCCGTGTCGGCACTGACTCATGTAGTTACAAAAAATGTTTTTTTCGCGCAGACGCATAGGGCCTTTAACCGACACCGCTTCTGCAAGAGTTATTGGGGGCCACCGTCGCACGGCTCACAAGAAAAATCGTGTTGCTACAATTGCAATAAAAAAGGCCATATTTTGACAGGATTTACGAGACCACGCAGAAATGCACATGCTTGCAACACTCACCACGACGATAAGCCCGATGATGACGAGTCTCCTGCATCGGTGGTAGTTTGTGCGCTGCAGGTTAGCGAAAAACCACAGTTCATAAATAATAGTAAGTGGATACTTAAATTCGGTGCGTCAAAGCATATCTGGCTCGATTCATCATTAATAGTCAACAAAAGAGATACAAAAGTGAGTGACGTAACTATTTTTAATAAGACGAAAACTCGTGTTTCTGCCTTGGAAGATGTTTATATTCAAGCCGGAAATCCCAAGCAACACCAGACCATTAAGTTGCACAATGTGCTACATGTGCCAGATATAGCCTTTGATCTACTGTCCATCAGCACAATGACAAAACGAGGACTCAAGGTACTTTTCGGTGGACCCTCTTGTAGAGTATTTGACCAAAGGGATAATATAATTATGTAAACTTATTATCAAGCAGAGATGTGTACCGTGTACAATTTACACAGCCCACCTGCGAGGCCTAACAGGCTCTAGTTGCTGCCTGTTTTGCTCAACCCTGTGTGAACATAAATGTCTGGCACAAGCGTTTAGCACATTTCAATGTCAACTACATCAACCAGCTTCGAAATTCTGTAGCCACTGGCGTTAAATTGTCCAAAAGTGACCAGCTAACTCCATGTAAAATCTGTACTGCAAAAAAATTAACAAAGCAACCGTTTAAGCCTTGCAGTAAAGGTGCTACAGAGAAACTAAACTTAGTGCATAGTGACTTATGTCAAATGGATGCATCGTCTCTGAGAGGATACAAATATTTTATGTCTCTCTTTGATGACTTAAGTAAAATTGACCTGCTAAATACCAAGGATGAAGTACCGAAATGTATTAGCCACTTTATAACACAAATTGACTCTATATGGACTTAGGTTTAAGGTTCTTCGAACGGAAAATGGGAAGCAGTACATCAACCAGCACGTCGAAAACATATTGGAGCAGTCAGGCATAATTCATCAGGCCAGTATCACATACAATCCTCAGCAAAATAGCAGAGCTGAGAGGATTAGTAGAACTTTATTGAACAAGGTGAGATATATGCTAATCGAATCTGTATGCAGAAGAAGTTATGTGGCAAAGCCATCATGACTACCACCTATATCCATAATAGATCTCCAAAGAAAAGCTTTGACCACAAAACTCCTGAAGAAATCTAGACGGGAATGAAGCCAAACTTGTCCAAACTAAAAATGTTTTGCTACAAAGCTCACACGTATGTACCTGAACAGAACAGAAGGAAAATGGATACAAAAACGAAAGAGTGCTTCATACCAGGATATTGCTTAAACCAAAAGGGTTACGGACTATGGAAGCTAACTCCACAAGTTTTAACCTCCAGGGATGTTCTCTGTTTTGAACAAGCGCTTCGTCAAACGTCTGATGTGGTCTTCTTCACGATAGAAGGCACTACAAGTTCAATATCATCAAGCTCAAGTATTACCAAGCCTGCATCTGACCCAGATAACCACCTGCACTTGCAGTTAGAGCAAGATAAAATGCAACAAGACCACATTTAAGTGGACCAGCTAAAGCAATCCATAAAGAAAATACGCCGAACAACGTATTTCAGCAAGTGGAACTCCCAGATGCCAGCTCGGATGAAGACGACCAGAATCCTACAACCAGAACTACGTCGCTCTCAACGCCCGCAGAAAAGGAATAAGAGATACGATGACTACATCGTATACCAGGCAATTTGCGCCTCTCATGAACCACAAACTTTTGAGAAGGCGATGACAGAGTCAAAGAAGGATCGATAATGGCATGTTATGCAAGCTGAACTTCATCAATAGTCGACAACGAGATCTGGACTCTCCGACCACTACCGACTGGCCACAATGTCATCGGATGCAAGTGGGTATATAAGCGCAAGGTTTCAGCCGATGGTTATGTGCGCTACGAAGCCAGACTGGTAGCCAAAGGACTTTGACAAATAAGAGGAGTCGACTATGATACTCACCGGTGGTAAGATGCCCACCACCTTGCCGTTGAGATAGCCTTCCTACATGGGAAGCTGGATGAGACTTTCTATCTCAACTAGCCACAAGGATTCGTCCTAAAAGGAAAGGAGGACCAACTATATTTACTAAACAAGGCTATTTACGGGTGAAAGCAGGGAAGCTGAGCGTGGAACCGGACCATTGATAACCTACTCAAGAAAATAAACATGGTCCAATCCTTAAAGCACATACTACACGGAGGAAGCATACTTACGGCGACACTGTAGACGAGGGATGAGAGGGAAAGAGATAGTTTGGGTACTATCGTTCTCTTTCACGTAGACACGTGATTAGCTTAACGCAACTCAGAATATGCAAGAGTATAAAAATTGTATTTTGCCAATCACATGTTTACGCTAGAGAGAAAGATAGTACCTCCCCTCACTTGACCGCAGTATCGCCGCAAGCGTGCTTTCTCCATATCGTATGATTTAAGATCCAATGCAACTTTGATTCCTGCGTGTACTATTATATTAATCAGCGCAAATGAATTATAGCCGCGTAATTTGTCGACGATGTTTTGGTGTTTACTAACAGCCCTGATTTCTTTGTAACCTTTAAGCACGAGATTACCAAACATATCCCCATCAAGGACATCGGCATGGCAAGGAAGTGCCTTGGTATAAAAATCAGGATCAACAAAAACGAGGGCACCATCTGAATAGATCAGGCCTACTACGTGGAAAGCATGCTCAAGAGGTTCAACTTGGACGAGTGCAAGGGCGGCGTAACCACTCCCATGGACCCAAGCTCAACTCTAAACTCCAGTATATCACCCAAAAAGGCTGAAGACGAGGAAGCTCTACATAAGATCCTCTATCAAAATACAGTGGGAGCTCTACTGTACTTGGTTCAGGCCACTAGACCCGACCATGCCTACGCTGTTATTTCAGTGTGTCGTTTCAATCTATGCTATGAAGGCTCAGATTGGGGCGCAAGAGGATCATGAAATACCTTAAGAGCACCAACATTTATAGCTTGAAATACAGCCATAGCAAGACCATCGACTATCAACCAGCGATTACCAAGACGGTAAATCAAACACGGGATGCGTCTTCTTACTGAAAGGTGAACCAATTAGCTGGAACAGCCGTAAGCACGCTACGGTGTCTTTATATGACAGTCAAACTAGCCTCACACCAACTTAGTTTCATCAGGGACGAATAGGGTGTTCCGGGGCCTCTGATCAAAATTTTCGTTTTTTATAAGAAATTTTTCGAAGATGTCACAGAAATCATCTATGAACCTCTTACACTAATCCTAGACAGATTTCACGGGAGCAAAACGTTTGTTTATTAAATAAATAAATAAATTAACTAACAAAATACGGGATTTTCTTAGTTAATCAGCAGCCACGAGCGCCGGTCAAATCCTATAGTTCTGAAAATTTATAGAGATCATCTCAGATGTATCCCCAACAATCCTAGTACGATTTTCAAGTGGCACAAGAATTATTTATTAATTAAATAAATAAATTAACTATAAAAATATGGGATTTTCTTATTTAATCGGCAGTGCGGGCAATGGTCAACTTCTATAGTTCTGAAAATTTATAGAGATCATCTCAGATGCACCCCCAACAATCCTAGTACGATTTTCAAGTGGCACAAGAATTATTTATCTATTAAATAAATAAATTAACTATAAAAATACAGGATTTTCTTATTTAATCGGCAGTACGGGCAATGGCCATTTTCTATAGTTCTGAAAATGAATAGAGATTATCTAAGAAGCATCCCAGAAACCTGGGTATATGCGGCCTGAGGATACAGGCATTAAATGGGGCCTCTTTCGTATGTGAAAGTAGAAGAGAAAATTTGCTATTTTGAACTTATTTTAAGAAAGTGGTAAGAAATATTTTTTTTTCTACCCTAAAACAGGTGACAAATGAAAAACTTATGTGAAACATTCATTGCTTTCCTAATAGAGGCGAGTAATGAAACTTTTTGCCTCCCTTGTGTAGTCCCCTCTCCAACTCAAACATGTAATAAAGGCCTTGTCATGCCTGCGTTTAAAAAATACGTTGTGTAACAAGGGATGAAAAGCTATTTCAGACTCGGGTGATGTATTTTCAGTAGTTGTCTCTGTCTCGGTCGCTTTCGGCGCCCTTGACTTCGACCCGTGCAGAGCATCGCATCCTCGCTAGAAATAGCTCATTTCCTTCCCTTGTCGCATAATGTACCTACTATTTCCCAACGCCGGTCCGATAGAACAACAGTCGCTTCGGCTTAAAATTTTAAACGTTATATGTCCGGTCCGTGATTGAAAAATAGTATTTTGCGCAACTAAGGGGTAAAGAGTTGGACAGTGCAGAGCACATGATCGCCAATGTACACGTGCTCTTGGCTGGCCAACTCTTTACCTCCTTAGTTGCGCAATATACTATTACTTCCCGAACAATTACAACAATACGGTATTGGCAAGAGTTTTGGCTTAAGACGTTGTAGTAGTACCGTTGGTCTTTGATTTTAATATTATTATTAATGTAAAATCGGCAATATCTATTTAAGTACGACCTCGGCTTGCGAGAGTTGCCTTGTAATTTTACCAGAACGAGAATCGTCGGAATTGAAATACTAACAATTGATATGACAAAACACTCTTTGACCCAAAATAAATGTCTTTTCAGTTATGAGATATTGTACGTCTACGTCTCTATGTAAGCAAGTTTCTCGATTAATGAAACGAAATTTGAACGGATCAAGTTCTTTTCTTACCCGATGATCCTCGAATGATAGGTAGCTCAATGTTCCTATGTTCAAATGTATCTATTGCAAAATCCGTTACAAATGCATTTCGACGGCTGAGGGGAAAAAGATCGTATCTCGCCGCGCGGATGAAGAACGATGTATCTCGGCGCGCGGATGAAGAAGGACGTATCTCGGCGTACGGATGAAGAACGACATACCTCGTCGCGAGGTTGAAGAACGACGTATCTCGGCGCGAGGATGAACAACGACGTATCAAGGCGCGAGGATGAAGAAAAAGGTATCTCGGCGCTTTTACGGCCAGTACACGGCCAGTATACGGCGAAATACGTTGTTCTTCTTTCTTGCGCCGAGATACGTTCTTCTTACTCTCACCCGTCGATTTGTAAAAATAATTCAAATGACAATTCTCATACGGCTAGAAGAGGCTCTGACTACACAAAAATATCAAATAGACAAGTTGTAGATTCTCTGATGGACGCATCGTACGCCGCTGTTCCCACAGCGTGGCGTACGATGCGTCCGTCAGAATACCATTAAAACGTGACTTTCTGACGTTTAACTTTTACCTATAAAGCTAAACCTATAAACTAGTATATTGTGTACGTAGGGTGTGAAGTGAGCCTTTTCAGAACGACTGTGACGTTTGCCGTAACAATTGCAGACGCTCTATAATCGTTGTGTCATTTCGGGCTCATACTGGGTTTGTTGGGAATGCATCTGAGATGATCTCTATAAATTTTCTGAACATAAGGAGTTGACCGGTGCCCATGGCTGCCGATTAACTAAGAAAATCCCGTATTTTGTTAGTTAATTTATTTATTTAATGAATAAATAATTTTTGTGCCACTGGAAAATCGTACCCGGATTGTTGGGGATGCATCTAAGATGATCTCTATAAATTTTCAGAACTATAGAAGTTGACCGGTGCCCGTGGCTGACGATTACCCGGTTGAAAAGGTCTTATAAAAACTCATAAGAATTTGCAGATTCGAGTGCAAAAACCGCATAGGTTATTAGGTTTCTCCACCCTTTTTATCTGGTTTTATCAGATCCTTTCAACCGGGTAACTAAGAAAGTCCCGTATTTTAATAGTTAACTAATTTATTTAATAAATAAATAATTTGTGTGCCACTAAAAAATCGTACTAGGATTGTTGGGGATGCATCTGAGATGATCCCTATAAATTTTCAGAACTATAGGGGTTCACGGGTGCCCGTGGCTGCCGATTAACTAAGAAAATTCCGTATTTTGTTAGATAATTTATTTATTTAATAAATAAATCATTTTTGTACTACTTGGAAATTGTACCCGGATTGTTGGGGATGCATTTGAGATGATCTCTATAAATTTTCAGAACTATAGGAGTTGACTGGTGCCCGTGGCTGTAGATTAACTAAGAACATTCCATATGTTGATAGTCAATTGATTTATTTAACAAATAAATAATTTTTGTGCCACTTGAAAATCGTACTAGGATTGGTGGGGATGCATGTAAGATGATATCTATAAATTTTCAGAACTATAGAAATTGACCGGTGCTTGCGGCTGCCGATTAACTAAGAAAATCCCGTATTTTGTTAGTTAATATATTTATTTAATAAATAAATAATTTTTGTACCACTTGGAAATCGTATCCGGATTGTTGGGGATGCATCTAAGATGATATCTATAAATTTTCAGAACTACAGGATATGACCGGCGCTCGTGGCTGCTGATTAACTAAAAAAATCCCGTATTTTGTTAGTTAATTTATTTATTTATTTAATAAACAAACGTTTTGCTCCTGTGAAATCTGTGTAGGATTCGTGTAAGAGGTTCGTAGATGATCTCTGTGACATTTCGGAAAAATTTCTTATAAAAAAACGAAAATTTTGGTCAGGGACCCTGGAACACCCTATTCGTCCCTGATGAGGCTAAGTTGGTGTGAGGCTAGTTTGACTGTCATTGTCATTATCCAGTATTGAAGCCGAATAAATGGAACTCTCATCAGCCCCTAAATTGAACAATATTGCTACAAATTTAGACCATATTCCGTGGATTATTTGCCATAAATAAATTTTGCCACACGTTCTCCTACTTATACTGTTGCCAATTTCTTTTGTAGCTTTCTTCGACGCTGGAAAACTCATCAAAAAATAAAATTCTTGATGATCTAAAAACATTGATGATTTAAAAATTATCGCGATTCTACGGTATAAACGGGGTAGTTTTGGGGGTGTTCTATAGATCTCATATGATTGCCAAATTTTTGTAGCTCCCATAGATGCTGTAAAAAACCGCTGATTTAAAATTTTATAACAATTTTATGGTGTATGAGGGGGAGTTTGGGTGTGTTTTGTTCAATTATTTCTTAGACTTCCTGGATGCTAGAAAGTATATCCCAAAAAAAGTCTCAGAGACCTCAAAAACTGCTGACTTTCTGCTTTAACTCTAACGGAATCAGGTAATTTGAGGGTTACTGGGGTGAGATTTTATTGTTGCTTTTTTCTAGAGGAAGCTTTGTGATAGTAAATTTTTGAGTTGTTGTAAAAACATGTTATAATTGTGTTCCGAGGTGTTAGGAATCAAAATACATGGTTTTTGAAAAATGTCTGTATGGATGTGTGTGTGTGTGTGTGTGTGTGTGTGTGTGCGCGCGCGCGCCTAGATCTCAGCTTCTACTCGGTCGATTTTGACGGGACAGGTCTCATTTTTTTTGTTTTTCTTGCGTGATGGCGGATCAAAAATCCGTTTTTTGATTGGGGCGATGCGTTTTTGTTTTTTTTCAAATTTTCGATTTTCTCAAAACTGTTTTTTGATTTTTTTTAATGATAGGATCGAGTTATTCGAATCCGATGGGTAGCGTTCGAAAGAGAATTAAAATACCTATATTTTCTAAAAAAAAGTTTCTAGCTATCACGGTTCTTTTGTTATTAACAAAAACGTGTTTTTTTTTAAAAGCTTATAACTCCTAAACTTAACGGTCAATTTTTTTGAGAAAAATCATGATAATACAGAATATAAGTAGCTATAATCTGATAAGATTTGAATACATTCTGTAGGCTAGATTTTGAGTAAAAAATTGAAAAATGAAAAAAATCAGTTTTGTATGTCCAACGATTACAAGAGTAAAATTGACTTATTGGCTTCAAAATTCCTTTTAGAGGTAGATTTTTTATAGTTCTCGGTCGAGTTCTTTGGGCAAAATGATTGGTCCATAAATTTCAGAGATATTTGAGGTTAATCCATAAATTTAAGAGATTTTGAGGTTAAAATTTTGACATTTTTTAAAAATCGTAATTTCTCAAGAACGGCTCTATGTATCTGAATAGGGTGGCTGGCATTCGAAAGAGAATTAAAATACCTATATTTTCTAAAAAAAAATTAATTTTCTATCTATCACGGTTCTTTAGTTATCATCAAAAACAAAAACGTGTTTTTTTTAAAAACTCATAACTCCAATGATGTGTAACAAAATGAATTAAAATGTGTAAAAATTATATCTATTATAATCTATTATAATTATGAATTGTGACGTGGTAAGTCGTCACTATTGCCTTTTTCTCTCTCTCAAGCTGCGTTGTCGGGGCACCCCAGTATTTGACGTTATTATTGATTTTTCGGGATCTTTTCCTTTGTTCTGGTTGTTTATCCCGGCGGTTATCATGGTGGAGGAGAGGGAGGTCCAGAAGAGAAAGGAAACTCGCGCATCGCGGTGGGCCGCGGGCACGTAAGTATGTCAGAGAATTGTATGTCAGAGAATTGGTACTAACCGCGCAAAGCGCGTTTGAATTTCGCGCGACTCCGTGCGACCACGGAGTTGGAGAGCGAGGTGGCAGCACGTCGCGGGCGAGTGTGTGCGGCCGCATGTTGCTACAGCGGGGAGGCGCTCCGCTGACGGGCACGGCCGGGAGAGGGATAGGACAGCCGCGTGCGAAGCAAGAGTAGCGCCGATCTGGCGATGCAACCGGTGGAACGCCTGCGCATGTGCGGGGGTAGGAGATACGGCGCGCCGAAAAGATCGGCAGTGCCGAGCGAGCAGTTGCAGAGAGAGGGTGTGCGCGAGAGACAGAGAGCCTGAAGAAAAGAAGAAACGAGTGGTGCGAGGAGGGTAGGAGAGAGGACGACGAGAGCCAGGAGGAGGCGTCCAAGGCGTCCCGGAGAAAGATTTCGGCCGACGGCAGGAGAGAGCGAGAGAGAGAGACGAGACCCGGGACCGAGGACGGAGAACCGGCGCGGAGGACTGCTCATCGTCGAGGTAAGGGGGACGCGATTTTAGAGTGGAGAGAGAGAGAGTCGCGGGGGAGGGTAGAGCGAGAGTGCGGGTGAGAGAGAGAGAGAGAGAGAACGAGAGTCGCGGATAACAAGAGAGCATCGTGCGGCGATGCTGTTTGAATGTGCGCGCGGTTAACACCGGTGGAGAGAGAGTGTGTCGCGGTTGATAATCGAGCATCGCGCGGCGATGCCTTTTGGCCTTTTGTTTGTGCGTGCGTCTAAGGCCGGTGAAGAGAGAGAGAGAGAGAGAGAGAGAGAGAGAGAGAGAGAGAGCGAGGGGGGGGGGGGTAGAGAGAGAGAGAGAGAGAGAGAGAGAGAGAGAGAGAGAGAGAGAGAGAGAGAGAGAGAGAGAGAGAGAGAGAGAGAGAGAGAGAGAGAGAGAGAGAGAGAGAGAGAGAGAGAGAGAGAGAGAGAGAGAGAGAGAGAGAGATTTGCGTGCGCGGCGTTTCTCCGAATCGCGTCGCAGCGTGTTTTGGGTTCGTCGGCGAGATTCCACGCGGTGCGTCGACGGGTTTCGCGAGTGTGAAAAGAGTGAGTGTGCGCGTGTATGCGAGCGTGGAACTAGCTATTTGTAGTAGGGATTTCTTTTCGTTGGAATAAAATTGAGAGTTTATTTGGAATTGATATTTGAATATTTATTTAGCGGTATTACCCTTCCAAACCTTTTCAGCCTCGTAGCTTGCCCAGGCACGACGTCACAGCGGAATCTCCTTTTGGGCGGTAAGTTTGTCGAGAGCGAAGATTCAGAGAGAGAAAGAGGTTAATAATTCTCTTATTTGCGGGTGTTCGGGCTCGGCGATTCATCGCCTAAGTACACCATCGCAGAATTATGCATTATGAATGCATTATATTCTGCATTATTATAATTTATTTGTGAGTTATGAACTTTTTTAAAAAAACACGTTTTGGTTAATAACAAAAGAACAATGATAGCTATGAATTTTTTTTTTCTTAAAAAATATGAATTATGAAATATAAAAAAAAACACGTTTTTGTTAATAACAAAACAACCGTGATAACTATTTGTTTTATTATAAAATATAGATATTTTACTTCTATTTCAAATGATAACTTTATTTATCAGATCAAAATTTATATAAATTTGATATAAATAAATAATAAATAAATAAATAAATTTAAAAATTAGCAATTTTTAATATTCATAAATGAATTTAATTATAATTATGCAATACATTTTTTAAAAAATTATGAATTTAATTATTAAAAATTAATTAAAAGAATCAACAAATTATGGTTGAGGAAGCTACGGGCCAATGAATTGGCAGCGGTTTTTTTTATTGTTTTGGATTGGATTCTCATTTGATGTGGATATTTTAATTCTTATTGAAATATATATTGCATAATTATTTGGAGCAGATATTTCAGTGTTTTGGAATTAGATATTTGTTTTGGAGTCGCAACGTTGCATACTTTAACAATGTAAAATTAGAATATTTTTATTAAAAGATAATAAAACTATTAAAAGCAACAATGATAACATTAAGTATACATTTAACAAATTCTTCAGCAATATCAATTCATTTTTAAATATGTTATTAATAACTGTTAATAACATTAAAATTATATTTATGTAATTAAGTAAAGAAATTTCTAATCTAGAAATTAAGGACATGTGAAACCCTGAATTTCAATATTTTTTAAATCACCATTCAAGCGTTTATTTGGAAAAAGACGAATGTCAAGCGCTCCGTATACGTAAACAGTAGCTTAATTGCAGATTCCTACTTACCGACAGTACAGTTTTTATTTAATTAAATAAATTCTCATCATTTTTTTGGAAAAACACAAAAGTCAATCACTCCATATATGCTAATACTATACCCAGATTTTTTTTGGATGATTCTATTGGTATTTTCATGAGATATCCATGTTTGAAAATTATGTCGATATTTAACATCACCTTAAATTAAAATTAAATTGCTTTCATCTTAACAAAAGGATACTAGATATGCATTTGAAAATATTCACATGGATTTTATATGGACAATAATATACAACTCATGGAGTCTCTATATTGAAATTGGTTCCAAAACGTTATACGTATATTATGCAAATCAGTTAAAAATCCATTATAAATTCTGTTGCATATGAATTTACAATAAACATTTTATAAGTGATATTTTAGTAATTATATTTTGCTTGTATGCTGTTGAAAACGTAACTTAAGTAAAGTATGTGTTTGAAGTTCTGAACGTTCATCATGAACGAAAAATCGAATATTCCCAAAATCGGTTTTTTTTATATTATCTGTTAGATATATGCATAAAACCAATAGAAACAGCGATATAAGTTATTTCCGAAGTGATCATCCCCCAAAATCAGCCCCCAAACCACCCTCACAAGACAATACATGATAAAATTTACATTTTAACAGCTTATGAATTTCCTAAAAATTTTAACACGGGAATTTCTTCAAGAGCTTACCAAATACTAATAAAAAAATTGCCGAGAGCAAAATCGATCGGGAACCCTTCCTCCGGGGGATGCAAGTGGGGCAAAACGGCTAAAAACACATAAAAAATACCTTTAAAAAATTCTATCTCTAGCGACTACGCGATTCCTAAAAATTTTATCACGGGAATTTCTTCAAGAGCTTACCAAATACTCATAAAAAAATTGCCGAGACCAAAATAGATCCGGAACCCTTCCTTCGGGGGATGCAAGTGGGGCAAAACGGCTAAAAACACATGAAAAATACGTTTAAAAAATTCTATCTCTAGCGACTATGCGATTCCTAAAAATTTGATCACGGGAATTTCTTCAAGAGCTTATCAAATACTTATAAAAAAATTGTCGAGACCAAAATCGATCCGGAACCCTTCCATCAGGGGATGCAAGCGGGGCAAAACGGCTAAAAAGACATGAAAAATACATTTAAAAAAATTCTGTCTCTAGCGACTATGCGATTCCTAAAAATTTGATAACGGCAATTTCTTCTAGAGCTAACGAAATACTTATAAAAAAATTGCCGAGACCAAAATCGATCCGGAACCCTTCCTTCAGGGGATGCAAGCGGGGCAAAACGGCTAAAAGACATGAAAAATACATTTAAAAAATTCTGTCTCTAGCGACTATGCGATTCCTAAAAATTTTATAACGGGAATTTCTTCAAGAGCTTACCAAATACTCATAAAAAAATTGCCGAGACCAAAATCGATCCGGAACCCTTCCTTCGGGGGATGCAAGCGGGGCAAAACGGCTAAAAAGACATGAAAAATACATATAAAAAATTCTGACTCTAGCGACTATGCGATTCCTAAAAATTTGATAACGGTAATTTCTTCTAGAGCTAACGAAATACTTATAAAAAAATTGCCGAGACCAAAATCGATCCGGAACCCTTCCTTCAGGGGGATGCAAGCGGGGCAAAACGGCTAAAAACACCTGAAAAATAACTTTAAAAAATTCTGTCTCTGGCGACTATGCGATTCCTAAAAATTTGATCACGGGAATTTCTTCGAGAGCTAACGAAATACTTATAAAAAAATTGCCGAGACCAAAATCGATCCGGAACCCTTCCTTCAGGGGGATGCAAGTGGGGCAAAACGGCTAAAAACACATGAAAAATAACTTTCAAAAATTCTGTCTCTAGCGATTATGCGATTCCTAAAAATTTGATAACGGGAATTTCTTCGAGAGCTAACGAAATACTTATAAAAAAATTGCCGAGACCAAAATCGATCCGGAACCCTTCCATCAGGGGGATGCAAGCGGGGCAAAACGGCTAAAAACACATGAGAAAAATACATTTAAAAAATTCTGTCTCTAGCGACTATGCGATTCCTAAAAATTTTATCACGGGAATTTCTTCGAGAGCTAACGAAATACTTATAAAAAAATTGCCGAGACCAAAATCGATCCGGAACCCTTCCATCAGGGGGATGCAAGCGGGGCAAAACGGCTAAAAACACATGAGAAAAATACATTTAAAAAATTCTGTCTCTAGCGACTATGCGATTCCTAAAAATTTGATCACGGGAATTTCTTCGAAAGCTAACGAAATACTTATAAAAAAATTGCCGAGACCAAAATCGATCCGGAACCCTTCCTCCGGGGAATGCAAGTGGGGCAAAACGGCTAAAAACACATAAAAAATACCTTTAAAAAATTCTATCTCTAGCGACTACGCGATTCCTAAAAATTTTATCACGGGAATTTCTTCAAGAGCTTACCAAATACTCATAAAAAAATTGCCGAGACCAAAATCGATCCGGAACCCTTCCCTCGGGGGATGCAAGTGGGGCAAAACGGCTAAAAACACATGAAAAATATGTTTAAAAAATTCTATCTCTAGCGACTATGCGATTCCTAAAAATTTGATAACGGGAATTTCTTCAAGAGCTTATCAAATACTTATAAAAAAATTGCCGAGACCAAAATCGATCCGGAACCCTTCCTTCAGGGGAATGCAAGTGGGGCAAAACGGCTAAAAACACATGAAAAATAACTTTAAAAAATTCTGTCTCTAGCGACTATGCGATTCCTAAAAATTTGATAACGGTAATTTCTTCTAGAGCTAACGAAATACTTATAAAAAAATTGCCGAGACCAAAATCGATCCCGAACCCTTCCATCAGGGGGATGCAAGCGGGGCAAAACGGCTAAAAACACATGAGAAAAATACATTTAAAAAATTCTGTCTCTGGCGACTATGCGATTCCTAAAAATTTGGTAACGGTAATTTCTTCTAGAGCTAACGAAATACTTATAAAAAAATTGCCGAGACCAAAATCGATCCGGAACCCTTCCTTCAGGGGGATGCAAGCGGGGCAAAACGGCTAAAAACACATGAAAAATAAATTTCCAAAATTCTGTCTCTAGCGACTATGCGATTCCTAAAAATTTGATAACGGTAATTTCTTCTAGAGCTAACGAGATACTTATAAAAAAATTGCCGTAACCAAAATGGATCCGGAACCCTTCCTTCAGGGGGATGCAAGCGGGGCAAAACGGCTAAAAACACCTGAAAAATAACTTTAAAAAATTCTGTCTCTGGCGACTATGCGATTCCTAAAAATTTGATCACGGGAATTTCTTCGAGAGCTAACGAAATACTTACAAAAAAATTGCCGAGACCAAAATCGATCCGGAACCTTTCCTTCAGGGGGATGCAAGTGGGGCAAAACGGCTAAAAACACATGAAAAATAACTTTCAAAAATTCTGTCTCTAGCGACTATGCGATTCCTAAAAATTTGATAACGGTAATTTCTTCTAGAGCTAACGAAATACTTATAAAAAAATTGCCGAGACCAAAATCGATCCGGAACCCTTCCATCAGGGGGATGCAAGCGGGGCAAAACGGCTAAAAACACATGAGAAAAATACATTTAAAAAATTCTGTCTCTGGCGACTATGCGATTCCTAAAAATTTGGTAACGGTAATTTCTTCTAGAGCTAACGAAATACTTATAAAAAAATTGCCGAGACCAAAATCGATCCGGAACCCTTCCTTCAGGGGGATGCAAGCGGGGCAAAACGGCTAAAAACACATGAAAAATAACTTTCCAAAATTCTGTCTCTAGCGACTATGCGATTCCTACAAATTTGATAACGGGAATTTCTTCGAGAGCTAACGAAATACTTATAAAAAAATTGCCGAGACCAAAATCAATCCGGAACCCTTCCATCAGGGGGATGCAAGCGGGGCAAAACGGCTAAAAACACATGAGAAAAATACATTTAAAAAATTCTGTCTCTAGCGACTATGCGATTCCTAAAAATTTTATCACGGGAATTTCTTCGAGAGCTAACGAAATACTTCTAAAAAAATTGCCGAGACCAAAATCGATCCGGAACCCTTCCTTCAGGGGGATGAAAGTGGGGCAAAACGGCTAAAAAGACATGAAAAATACATTTAAAAAATTCTGTCTCTGGCGACTATGCGATTCCTAAAAATTTGATCACGGGAATTTCTTCGAGAGCTAACGAAATACTTATAAAAAAATTGCCGAGACCAAAATCGATCCGGAACCCTTCCTTCAGGGCAATGCAAGTGGGGCAAAACGGCTAAAAACACATGAAAAATAACTTTAAAAAATTCTGTCTCTAGCGACTATGCGATTCCTAAAAATTTGATAACGGTAATTTCTTCCAGAGCTAACGAGATACTTATAAAAAAATTGCCGTAACCAAAATCGATCCGGAACCCTTCCTTCAGGGGGATGCAAGCGGGGCAAAACGGCTAAAAACACCTGAAAAATAACTTTAAAAAATTCTGTCTCTGGCGACTATGCGATTCCTAAAAATTTGATCACGGGAATTTCTTCGAGAGCTAACGAAATACTTACAAAAAAATTGCCGAGACCAAAATCGATCCGGAACCTTTCCTTCAGGGGGATGCAAGCGGGGCAAAACGGCTAAAAACACATGAGAAAAATACATTTAAAAAATTCTGTCTCTGGCGACTATGCGATTCCTAAAAATTTGGTAACGGTAATTTCTTCTAGAGCTAACGAAATACTTATAAAAAAATTGCCGAGACCAAAATCGATCCGGAACCCTTCCATCAGGGGGATGCAAGCGGGGCAAAACGGCTAAAAACACATAAAAAATACCTTTAAAAAATTCTATCTCTAGCGACTACGCGATTCCTAAAAATTTTATCACGGGAATTTCTTCAAGAGCTTACCAAATACTCATAAAAAAATTGCCGAGACCAAAATCGATCCGAAACCCTTCCCTCGGGGGATGCAAGTGGGGCAAAACGGCTAAAAACACATGAAAAATACGTTTAAAAAATTCTATCTCTAGCGACTATGCGATTCCTAAAAATTTGATAACGGGAATTTCTTCAAGAGCTTATCAAATACTTATAAAAAAATTGCCGAGACCAAAATCGATCCGGAACCCTTCCTTCAGGGGAATGCAAGTGGGGCAAAACGGCTAAAAACACATGAAAAATAACTTTAAAAAATTCTGTCTCTAGCGACTATGCGATTCCTAAAAATTTGATAACGGTAATTTCTTCTAGAGCTAACGAAATACTTATAAAAAAATTGCCGAGACCAAAATCGATCCGGAACCCTTCCATCAGGGGGATGCAAGCGGGGCAAAACGGCTAAAAACACATGAGAAAAATACATTTAAAAAATTCTGTCTCTGGCGACTATGCGATTCCTAAAAATTTGGTAACGGTAATTTCTTCTAGAGCTAGCGAAATACTTATAAAAAAATTGCCGTAACCAAAATCGATCCGGAACCTTTCCTTCAGGGGGATGCAAGCGGGGCAAAACGGCTAAAAACACATGAGAAAAATACATTTAAAAAATTCTGTCTCTGGCGACTATGCGATTCCTAAAAATTTGGTAACGGTAATTTCTTCTAGAGCTAACGAAATACTTATAAAAAAATTGCCGAGACCAAAATCGATCCGGAACCCTTCCATCAGGGGGATGCAAGCGGGGCAAAACGGCTAAAAACACATGAGAAAAATACATTTAAAAAATTCTGTCTCTAGCGACTATGCGATTCCTAAAAATTTTATCACGGGAATTTCTTCGAGAGCTAACGAAATACTTCTAAAAAAATTGCCGAGACCAAAATCGATCCGGAACCCTTCCTTCAGGGGGATGAAAGTGGGGCAAAACGGCTAAAAAGACATGAAAAATACATTTAAAAAATTCTGTCTCTGGCGACTATGCGATTCCTAAAAATTTGATCACGGGAATTTCTTCGAGAGCTAACGAAATACTTATAAAAAAATTGCCGAGACCAAAATCGATCCGGAACCCTTCCTTCAGGGCAATGCAAGTGGGGCAAAACGGCTAAAAACACATGAAAAATAACTTTAAAAAATTCTGTCTCTAGCGACTATGCGATTCCTAAAAATTTGATAACGGTAATTTCTTCTAGAGCTAACGAGATACTTATAAAAAAATTGCCGAGACCAAAATCGATCCGGAACCCTTCCTTCAGGGGGATGCAAGCGGGGCAAAACGGCTAAAAACACATGAAAAATAACTTTCCAAAATTCTGTCTCTAGCGACTATGCGATTCCTAAAAATTTGATAACGGTAATTTCTTCTAGAGCTAACGAGATACTTATAAAAAAATTGCCGTAACCAAAATCGATCCGGAACCTTTCCTTCAGGGGGATGCAAGCGGGGCAAAACGGCTAAAAACACATGAGAAAAATACATTTAAAAAATTCTGTCTCTGGCGACTATGCGATTCCTAAAAATTTGGTAACGGTAATTTCTTCTAGAGCTAACGAAATACTTATAAAAAAATTGCCGAGACCAAAATCGATCCGGAACCCTTCCATCAGGGGGATGCAAGCGGGGCAAAACGGCTAAAAACACATGAGAAAAATACATTTAAAAAATTCTGTCTCTAGCGACTATGCGATTCCTAAAAATTTTATCACGGGAATTTCTTCGAGAGCTAACGAAATACTTCTAAAAAAATTGCCGAGACCAAAATCGATCCGGAACCCTTCCTTCAGGGGGATGAAAGTGGGGCAAAACGGCTAAAAAGACATGAAAAATACATTTAAAAAATTCTGTCTCTGGCGACTATGCGATTCCTAAAAATTTGATCACGGGAATTTCTTCGAGAGCTAACGAAATACTTATAAAAAAATTGCCGAGACCAAAATCGATCCGGAACCCTTCCTTCAGGGCAATGCAAGTGGGGCAAAACGGCTAAAAACACATGAAAAATAACTTTAAAAAATTCTGTCTCTAGCGACTATGCGATTCCTAAAAATTTGATAACGGTAATTTCTTCTAGAGCTAACGAGATACTTATAAAAAAATTGCCGTAACCAAAATCGATCCGGAACCCTTCCTTCAGGGGGATGCAAGCGGGGCAAAACGGCTAAAAACACCTGAAAAATAACTTTAAAAAATTCTGTCTCTGGCGACATGCGATTCCTAAAAATTTGATCACGGGAATTTCTTCGAGAGCTAACGAAATACTTACAAAAAAATTGCCGAGACCAAAATCGATCCGGAACCTTTCCTTCAGGGGGATGCAAGCGGGGCAAAACGGCTAAAAACACATGAGAAAAATACATTTAAAAAATTCTGTCTCTGGCGACTATGCGATTCCTAAAAATTTGGTAACGGTAATTTCTTCTAGAGCTAACGAAATACTTATAAAAAAATTGCCGAAACCAAAATCGATCCGGAACCCTTCCATCAGGGGGATGCAAGCGGGGCAAAACGGCTAAAAACACATGAGAAAAATACATTTAAAAAATTCTGTCTCTAGCGACTATGCGATTCCAAAAATTTTATCACGGGAATTTCTTCGAGAGCTAACGAAATACTTATAAAAAAATTGCCGAGACCAAAATCGATCCGGAACCCTTCCTTCAGGGGGATGAAAGTGGGGCAAAACGGCTAAAAAGACATGAAAAATACATTTAAAAAATTCTGTCTCTGGCGACTATGCGATTCCTAAAAATTTGATCACGGGAATTTCTTCGAGAGCTAACGAAATACTTATAAAAAAATTGCCGAGATCAAAATCAATCCGGAACCCTTCCTTCAGGGGAATGCAAGTGGGGCAAAACGGCTAAAAACACATGAAAAATAACTTTCAAAAATTCGGTCTCTAGCGACTATGCGATTCCTAAAAATTTGATAACGGTAATTTCTTCTAGAGCTAACGAAATACTTATAAAAAAATTGCCGAGACCAAAATCGATCCGGAACCCTTCCATCAGGGGGATGCAAGCGGGGCAAAACGGCTAAAAACACATGAGATAAATACATTTAAAAAATTCTGTCTCTAGCGACTATGCGATTCCTAAAAATTTTATCACGGGAATTTCTTCGAGAGCTAACGAAATACTTATAAAAAAATTGCCGAGACCAAAATCGATCCGGAACCCTTCCATCAGGGGGATGCAAGCGGGGCAAAACGGCTAAAAACACATGAGAAAAATACATTTAAAAAATTCTGTCTCTAGCGACTATGCGATTCCTAAAAATTTGATAACGGTAATTTCTTCTAGAGCTAACGAAATACTTATAAAAAAATTGCCGTGACCAAAATCGATCCGGAACCCTTCCTTCAGGGGGATGCAAGCGGGGCAAAACGGCTAAAAACACCTGAAAAATAACTTTAAAAAATTCTGTCTCTGGCGACTATGCGAGTCCTAAAAATTTGATCACGGGAATTTCTTCGAGAGCTAACGAAATACTTACAAAAAAATTGCCGAGACCAAAATCGATCCGGAACCTTTCCTTCAGGGGGATGCAAGTGGGGCAAAACGGCTAAAAACACATGAAAAATAACTTTCAAAAATTCTGTCTCTAGCGACTATGCGATTCCTAAAAATTTGATAACGGTAATTTCTTCTAGAGCTAACGAAATACTTATAAAAAAATTGCCGAGACCAAAATCGATCCGGAACCCTTCCATCACGGGGATGCAAGCGGGGCAAAACGGCTAAAAACACATGAGAAAAATACATTTAAAAAATTCTGTCTCTAGCGACTATGCGATTCCTAAAAATTTGATCACGGGAATTTCTTCGAGAGCTAACGAAATACTTATAAAAAAATTGCCGAGACCAAAATCGATCCGGAACCCTTCCATCAGGGGGATGCAAGCGGGGCAAAACGGCTAAAAACACATGAAAAATAACTTTAAAAAATTCTGCCTCTAGCGACTATGCGATTCCTAAAAATTTGATAACGGTAATTTCTTCTAGAGCTAACGAAATACTTATAAAAAAATTGCCGAGACCAAAATCGATCCGGAACCCTTCCATCAGGGGGATGCAAGCGGGGCAAAACGGCTAAAAACACATGAGAAAAATACATTTAAAAAATTCTGTCTCTAGCGACTATGCGATTCCTAAAAATTTGATCACGGGAATTTCTTCGAGAGCTAACGAAATACTTATAAAAAAATTGCCGAGACCAAAATCGATCCGGAACCCTTCCATCAGGGGGATGCAAGCGGAGCAAAACGGCTAAAAACACATGAAAAATAACTTTAAAAAATGCTGCCTCTAGCGACTATGCGATTCCTAAAAATTTGATAACGGTAATTTCTTCTAGAGCTAACGAAATACTTATAAAAAATTTCCGAGACCAAAATCGATCCGGAACCCTTCCTTCAGGGGGATGCAAGTGGGGCAAAACGGCTAAAAACACATGAAAAATAACTTTAAAAAATTCTGCCTCTAGCGACTATGCGATTCCTAAAAATTTGATAACGGTAATTTCTTCTAGAGCTAACGAAATACTTATAAAAAAATTGCCGAGACCAAAATCGATCCGGAACCCTTCCTTCAGGGGGATGCAAGTGGGGCAAAACGGCTAAAAACACATGAAAAATAACTTTCAAAAATTCTGTCTCTAGCGACTATGAGATTCCTAAAAATTTGATCACGGGAATTTCTTCCAGAGCTTATCAAATACTTATAAAAAAATTGTCGAGACCAAAATCGATCCGGAACCCTTCCATCAGGGGGATGCAAGCGGGGCAAAACGGCTAAAAAGACATAAAAAATACATTTAAAAAAAATTCTGTCTCTAGCGACTATGCGATTCCTAAAAATTTGATAACGGTAATTTCTTCTAGAGCTAACGAAATACTTATAAAAAAATTGCCGTGACCAAAATCGATCCGGAACCCTTCCTTCAGGGGGATGCAAGCGGGGCAAATCGGCTAAAAACACCTGAAAAATAACTTTAAAAAATTCTGTCTCTGGCGACTATGCGATTCCTAAAAATTTGATCACGGGAATTTCTTCGAGAGCTAACGAAATACTTACAAAAAAATTGCCGAGACCAAAATCGATCCGGAACCTTTCCTTCAGGGGGATGCAAGTGGGGCAAAACGGCTAAAAACACATGAAAAATAACTTTCAAAAATTCTGTCTCTAGCGACTATGCGATTCCTAAAAATTTGATAACGGTAATTTCTTCTAGAGCTAACGAAATACTTATAAAAAAATTGCCGAGACCAAAATCGATCCGGAACCCTTCCATCAGGGGGATGCAAGCGGGGCAAAACGGCTAAAAACACATGAGAAAAATACATTTAAAAAATTCTGTCTCTAGCGACTATACGATTCCTAAAAATTTGATAACGGTAATTTCTTCTAGAGCTAACGAAATACTTACAAAAAAATTGCCGAGACCAAAATCGATCCGGAACCCTTCCATCAGGGGGATGCAAGCGGGGCAAAACGGCTAAAAACACATGAAAAATAACTTTAAAAAATGCTGCCTCTAGCGACTATGCGATTCCTAAAAATTTGATAACGGTAATTTCTTCTAGAGCTGACGAAATACTTATAAAAAAATTGCCGAGACCAAAATCGATCCGGAACCCTTCCTTCAGGGGGATGCAAGTGGGGCAAAACGGCTAAAAACACATGAAAAATAACTTTCAAAAATTCTGTCTCTAGCGACTATGCGATTCCTAAAAATTTGATCACGGGAATTTCTTCCAGAGCTTACCAAATACTTATAAAAAAATTGTCGAGACCAAAATCGATCCGGAACCCTTCCATCAGGGGGATGCAAGCGGGGCAAAACGGCTAAAAAGACATGAAAAATACATTTAAAAAAAATTCTGTCTCTAGCGACTATGCGATTCCTAAAAATTTGATAACGGTAATTTCTTCTAGAGCTAACGAAATACTTGTAAAAAAATTGCCGAGACCAAAATCGATCCGGAACCCTTCCTTCAGGGGGATGCAAGCGGGGCAAAACGGCTAAAAACACCTGAAAAATAACTTTAAAAAATTCTGCCTTTGGCGACTATGCGATTCCTAAAAATTTGATCACGGGAATTTCTTCGAGAGCTAACGAAATACTTATAAAAAAATTGCCGAGACCAAAATCGATCCGGAACCCTTCCATCAGGGGGATGCAAGCGGGGCAAAACGGCTAAAAACACATGAAAAATAAATTTAAAAAATTCTGTCTCTAGCGACTATGCGATTCCTAAAAATTTGATCACGGGAATTTCTTCAAGAGCTTACCAAATACTCATAAAAAAATTGGGCGGGAATGTGGCACTTTCGGCCACTCGCTTTAAAACAATAACTAATCTTAATGTTATTTGTAAAACACGTTAATCACAAAAGTAAATCTTATTTTTAAGATAGAATGAAATGAACTGAAGCTATGGCAGTTTCATATTTAATACAGTTGTAATACTTTACAAATACATTGTTAATTAAAATAAAGTTATAATGGATAAAATCAAATACCAGATTACTTAATATCTAGTAAATATCTATTTTTACAAAGGTAAAAACTTAGGCAATTATATACACAATGTAATTATTATCCATCCCTGTCCCTCCCCTCTCTTGCTCTCTCTCACCCTCCTTCTCAGTGCTCCCTCAATATCTGTCACACTCCGTACCAAAAACTTTAATGAGAATCTAAATATTTTTTTTAAACAATCAGGAAAACAAATAGTATAGTTATACAACTTTCTACGAAATTATAAAATAAGGCAAGTTATAAGTGTTTTCTGTATAATATGTAGAACTCTCCCTCCCTCCATCCCTCCGTCCCTCCCTCTTTCTCCCCCTTTCCCCATCTTCCTCTCTGACTCTTTCTCTCTCTTCCCCCTCTCCCTCTTTCTCTCTTTCTTACCCTCCCCTCTCTCTCTGCTTCTTTACAAAAGAATATCATAGTTTGAAACAAACACATGAACGAAGTGGAATCAATTAATATGTTGACAAGTACATTTTTGTAACATAACAATTATAGGAATTATGGAGTGATTTTTCTAACATAAAATCGTATAAGTACTTCTAAAAATAAACTCATGAAGTGGTGGAATCAATTTTATGCAGGCAAGTACATTCTTATACTAAAGAGATCATAATAATTTATAACAAACACATGAAATAAGTGGAATCAATTAAGTACAGTAGGCAAGTCAATTATTATAATAAAAAAAATATTTAAAAATAAAATTTGTTTAATATATTTACTATAAAAATTTGTATAAAAAAATAATTACATCTAACATAAAATATTACAAATACCAAAAAGTATAATTTTATAAATACGATAAACTATAATTCAAACACAAAATGGTGAAACATTTTTGAGTAACCATTTTCTAAGTACAGATCATAAGCATTTTCTGACTAGCGTTAATCAGCGCGCTACGCGTGCCAGTGTTCGTCTTTTGTCTCGCTCTTTCCGAAATTCGAGCTGGACTCAATTATTCGATATCATTCGGGGACAGAATAGATTATCGATCGAATTCTCAAATTATATAAGTGAAATTTTAGCTGTTTTTTTTTTTTTTATTTAAATACACATACTTGCCGGACGCGTCGTTTCGCAGTTTTTAGGTGAACTGTAAATTGTAAATGTAAATTTGCATGGCATTATTAGTTTTCTGAAACTGTAAACGATTAATTCAAATTCGGTGTAAACGAGAACCTTAGTGGCAATAACTATACATTAGTAAGTTGAGAGGGATGTTAGCGCGTAAACCTTTAATGATTCTGAAATTACGTTGACATGACGCTCTACATCTTTGAAACATGAAAATTTCTAACAGGTACCCGATATTTGACATTTACTGATGTACGTTTTTTATTTTCCGCGAGCGATTATATATTAATGCAGTATATAAACAGCTTGAACTGCGAAACGACGCGTCCGGCAAGTATGTGTATTTAAATAAAAAAAAAAACAGCTAAAATTTCACTTATATAATTTGAGAATTCGATCGATAATCTATTCTGTCCCCGAATGATATCGAATAATTGAGTCCAGCTCGAATTTCGGAAAGAGCGAGACAAAAGACGAACACTGGCACGCGTAGCGCGCTGATTAACGCTAGTCAGAAAATGCTTATGATCTGTACTTAGAAAATGGTTACTCAAAAATGTTTCACCATTTTGTGTTTGAATTATAGTTTATCGTATTTATAAAATTATACTTTTTGGTATTTGTAATATTTTATGTTAGATGTAATTATTTTTTATACAAATTTTTATAGTAAATATATTAAACAAATTTTATTTTTAAATATTTTTTTTATTATAATAATTGACTTGCCTACTGTACTTAATTGATTCCACTTATTTCATGTGTTTGTTATAAATTATTATGATCTCTTTAGTATAAGAATGTACTTGCCTGCATAAAATTGATTCCACCACTTTCATGAGTTTATTTTTAGAAGTACTTATACGATTTTATGTTAGAAAAATCACTCCATAATTCCTATAATTGTTATGTTACAAAAATGTACTTGTCAACATATTAATTGATTCCACTTCGTTCATGTGTTTGTTTCAAACTATGATATTCTTTTGTAAAGAAGCAGAGAGGGGGAGGGTAAGAAAGAGAGAAAGAGGGAGAGGGGGAAGAGAGAGAAAGAGTCAGAGAGGAAGATGGGGAAAGGGGGAGAAAGAGGGAGGGACGGAGGGATGGAGGGAGGGAGAGTTCTACATATTATACAGAAAACACTTATAACTTGCCTTATTTTATACTTTCGTAGAAAGTTGTATAACTATACTATTTGTTTTCCTGATTGTTTAAAAAAAATATTTATATTCTCATTAAAGTTTTTGGTACGGAGTGTGACAGATATTGAGGGAGCACTGAGAAGGAGGGTGAGAGCGAGCAAGAGAGGGAGGGACAGGGATGGATAATAATTACATTGTGTATATAATTGCCTAAGTTTTTACCTTTGTAAAAAATTTTTTGAGGAGATTTCACAACTTTTAAGAGTAAAAGTACACATTAAACAAGGTTCGTTAATCTCCAGGCGGTCAGGCTTTAAGAAGATATACCATATACCAAGAGTCATACTTCGAAGAAATTTTCCGAAGAAAATTTTTTAAAAGGATCATAGATATCGATCAACCAAGAGGTGGCACCAAAAGGTGACACCCCGGCCGCCTGGAGGTTAAATAGAAAACACAAAAATTTATTATTTATTCGTAGAATCCCTTTTAATAAAATAAAACGTTAATACAATTATTAATCGTGAAAGTATATTTAACAATGTTTGTTAAGTATAAGACTGTACGTTAAGTGATTTTACAATTTCCTTTATATTTGACTTTCAGTATCGCAAGAAAGAAATTGAATTAAAAAACAAAAATTTATTATTCATTCGTAGAATTCCTTTTCATAATAAATAAAACGTAAATCATTTTAAAGCATTGCATAAATGTCGGAAAGTAATTCTTATGGTTTCTGAGAGAAATTTTTACGATTTTCAAAAGTTCTTATAAAAGGACTGTAAAAGTTTTGGAAATTAATTTTTAATTGCTTGCAAAAGTTTTTAAAAGATGTAGTGATATAGCGATCATAGACGATATTTGAAGATAAATTATACAGCAATATTAATATTTAATTATAAATAATAATCATTCATATCTGTTATTAATTTTTTTCAAATAAATTATACAACAATAATATTTAATTATAAATAATAATAATCATTCATATAATCTGTTATTGATTTTTTTTTCAATGAAAATGCATAAATTATACAACAATATTAATATTTAATTATAAATATCATTCATATCTGTTATTAATTTTTTTTCAATGAAAATGCAAATAATTGCTATACAATTTTTTTTTTATTAAAAATGC
Organism: Torymus aiolomorphi; assembly: GCA_036365515.1. NCBI lineage: Eukaryota > Metazoa > Arthropoda > Insecta > Hymenoptera > Torymidae > Torymus > Torymus aiolomorphi. Next base: position 232,640,491 of record CM070874.1, on the reverse strand, counting down.
AAATAACTCTTGTTAGCATGCAAACAACTACAAATAACTGTAAAGAACTGTTTCTAACAGCAAATAATTCTTAAAAACTTATTAAGTATTAGCGTCCCAGAACATGCATTTATAAATTGCAAACAAAAATTATATTTAGTTATTAACATTAACTGCATAATTTATTTCTGTCTGGGTGGATCTGGGTTAGTACATACTATAACAATATTACATTGTAATATTTTTATTAAGATTCTTGTACTTCTATATTATTCGACAGATTGATAAAACCTCCTTATAACTAAACTCACATGTCCTGGGCGGGCCAACTTTCTTAGGTTGAGTCGCTACAGCTTACTTTTAAAGGAATATCTACAACAGTATTTCTCTTGGTTTCCACTTCATGAGGCTGTGTGTGCTTTGACAGACTTAAACATAATCTTTTGGTGGCCTTAAAATTTGTAACGAATTCATATGTACTATATGTTCAGCATTTTATTATAACAATCTAACTTTAATAGCACAATAAGATAAAGTTATCTATGAATAGAAGATACGTCCTAAACAGTTTGCTATATAATAAACTCGTGTTTCAGGTTCAATTGCATTTAGACCCTACATCCACATTATAGATCACACAGTAAACATATTTTTTATTTTATATAAAATGCATTTTTAAATTGACTTATTTATTCACTCCTTTTATATTAATTATTTATGCTTTCGACTTTACAAAACTTTTATCAAAATACACAAAATAACGTACATTTCACTGATATATTTTACTAATATAAAAGCCCACAGATTAAGTTCACTGGACAGCATCAAGGTTTTATGTCACAATACTAAGTGATTTCAAGATTACGCGATGTTTCATTTTCACTCACACACTATAAACTTGCTTAGGGATTCTTCTCATATTAATTCTGTATCCATAAATTACTTAAAAATTCACTTATCACACAACTCATTTTGTTTTAATTATTTATGTTCTGTATATTTAAACACTTCTAATAAAAAACCTTCCATCTCACTATTTCCAGCTTTTAGTAAGTGGATATCCTTCTTATTTTAAATGTCGTCAGCTGTCACAAATGATTCACAAATTTTTTTAGATGATCCTTTTTTTACAGTTGAAGTATTCTTCCGGAAACATTTTTTAACCAAGATTATTACATCTTCCTTCTTTATTGTGCATAAGTTCACTAACACTGACATTCACCATAAAGTAGAACGATGCTTTGCTAGAGGGATAACTGCCACAGTATTTCTGCCTGTACTTACTACAGGAGGTTGCATACTTTGACAGATTTGAACATAATCTTTTGGTGGCCGTAATGCATAATGATTTGACAAATATCCACAGCAGTGTTTTGCAAATATCGCAAACATGTCCTGTTATGTTGCTTATATTCATGATATTGCACAATCTATTCCTTGCAAAACAAAACCTGTGAAGATATTCATTCACTAATATACTGTTTATATGACACACATGAATTTATTTTAAAATCACTTATTTATCCACTTCTTTTATTTTCTTCATTTAAAATACTCTATATTACTTCTGTAAATTATCAAAAAAAATTAATAATATTCTTCTAAAATTAAATCTGATCATATGAAAAATTTTCATGTTGAGGATACATAGAGAACGACTTGAAAAATATTGTGTTGTAAATAGTATGTATTCTTTGCTCTTTCATAATAATATTAATTTGATTTTTCTTTCTTGAGTAGTACGATATTCTTACTATCTTCTTTGATATAATTCTATTCCTAAACATCTGTTCTTGTATTAAAATAACGCATCACTTAGCAATATTTTCTTGTATGCCATAGCTTATTATGAAGTTTATATGAACCTCATAAAATATAGTTATTTATTAATACTCACATTTTCTATCCTCAAAGCATTTGAAACTCATTTTTAATAAAGGTTTAAAATTTTATTACAAGCACTTTAAACACATCACACCAGAACAGTTTTGTATTTACTACGTAAAACACTGAGTCGATATCACTTTTTAAACACTTATTTTCAATAATATTTGAATGCAGTTCATGCAACACATCATATTGGTATTTTATTTTATTTAGTACACAAAACACTGATTAGATATTATTTTTTAATTAATAATCACTACATTATTTGTCGCCAATATAATTTGCAACTATAACCAAAAATCACAATTTCCTTTTCCTATTTTTTAAGAACTTACTTCAATTCAGAACAAAATACTTTTTCGTACTTTTAATCTAATACTGTCTAATAATTATAAACATCTTAGATCTTTGTTTTTCTAAAATTAAATCTGGTCGTATGAAAAATTTTCATGTTGAGGATATCTTGAAGAATATTGTGCTGTAAATAGTAATAATTTTCTGCTCTTTCATAATAATATTGATTAGGTTTTTTTTCTTTCTTGAGTAGTACTATATTCTTGAGTAGTACTACTTATATGATTTCTTACTATTTTCTTTAATATAATTCTATATAACATATATACATCCATATCTTGAAAATACTCCAAATAATCTTCTGGTATAATATCTGTAAAAATAAAAAATCACACAAAGTATCAATTTTTATAAAATGTTTTTAGCTATTTAACATTTAGCCTGTAAGTACTTATCTGATAAAAGTTATTTTCCCCGTTGATTATTTTCCCCATTGATACACGAAGAATAGATTAAAATTCTTTTGAATTCTCATCACTGGCTGCATATTTGAGATCGTTACATACTTATTATTAAATTAACTAACTCACGAAATAACATTTGTTAATGTATAAATATGTCATAAATTAACTTGACGAGTTGATTATAACTTTTTATACTACATGTATATAAGGTCTCATAGGGCTCACAATAACATTCACATAAGGTTAGGCCGGCCAGATGTGTCATGTGTGTGTTTATATATAGATATACAGGCGTAAGGTATAGACGCCAACCGGAAATGTCGTAAGAGCTGCAAACCGGATGCCGGAAGAAAAAGACGAAAATTCTGAAAGGAAAACGAACATAAAATAATTCTGTTGTCTGTATCTTTTGAACGAGATAATATTTTTAAATAAAATCTTTCGATTTGAGTAGAGCAATGAAATGGCTTTCGATTAAGAGGGATATGTTATATAGTTGAAACTAACACAATAGGTATATAGGCGCATTGAATTTTTCGGACACCCATTTCAATGTATATGATAGCGCGGTCGTCCTAAGGCTCTTCTATAACTTGCCTTCGGAGCGCTCCCGCGCTCCTTGATACTAGTAAAAATCTTTAAATTCATTATTTTTAAATAACGTTTAATGATGATTCGTTAAGATTTCTATTATTAAAAATGACAAACAACAGCGGCACAAGTCTGTCATGAAATTAAGCGGGGTTACGCGACATAAAAAGAGAGATGTTAAAAGAAAGTTTAAAAATTGAGAATATTAAATACTGATATTTTATAACCATCAGAAGAATAAAGCAGTCAGACGGACAAAGAACTAAAATGATGAAAACGCCATTCTCTTTAAATAACTGAATATGACTGAGAAATACAAGAATAAATATTTTAAAATAGTTTAAACCTTATTGAAGTAGATACCAGCAGCTTCAAAAAATAATTTAACATTTATCATTATTTTAATGTAAATAATAGTGAAAGTAAGCTTCTTCTAACACAGTACAAGTTTAACACAAATGTACTAAGTTCTTGATGAATATACTTAAAAAATATAATAATTTATTCATTAAAAAGAATAATAGTCTCTAATTTAGATTCAGATATCATACCGGAAAAGGAAGAAAAAACAAAAGAAACTTCATTAACGTACAGGTAAGATTACAATACTATTTTAATATTTAAAATACAAAAAGTATATAAAACATATTAATTAAACTTATGAGCAATAAACCAGTTAAACATCTGCACAACCTGCCCCAAAAAAGATTTTCTATAAAAACATCTTGTATGTAATCTGGTAAGTTCATTTTATGCTACCATTAAAATCTAAAATAAAGCGAAGATGTAAAGCTATTTTTGTACCGAAAGCACGATTTTCGCATTTTTTTTGAACCTATTAATAGAGCCAAAAGCGACCGCTTGTCGACCAGCGGGCGGTAAAAACTGAAAAGCGCTCGCTGTTCGCCGTAGAGGGTAAAAATCGAAAAGCGCCCGCTGTCGTTTTCGAATGGAGTTTTCAAGATTGTTTAAGAAAATCATCGATATTTTAAAAAAACACAAAAATCTATACTTGCGGTAAAAAAAATATGGTGTGCACCAAGGGCTAAGTGGGTTTTTTTGACCTCGCGTGGTTGCAGTACTCGTCATCGGTTCGCAAACGCACTTGCCTTCGGCTCGTGCTAGCTCACCTTCGACTCGTACTGCAACCCTACATTCGGTCTAAAAGACCCACCTCCATGTTACTGCCATCGCTTGGATCGTAGAAAAACGACCATAGGCGTCGTCGTTTGTAGGTGTTACGTTGTGACGCTTTCAATCCCCAAATGAGGGATTAAACACAAAAACTTTCGACCGAATATACAATGTACAATTCCATACGGGAGCCATAAGGGCAACTGACATGGTGAAAGGGCTGAAGACTCCCCGGGGGTCAATGGCATACTTTTCTCTCTTAGTACCATATAATATAGAAACCCAGAATGGATAGAGACCCACAATGAAACTATGACGAACTATAGTGGTTTTAACGATCTTCTTAGACAGTTTTGTCCATCACCAGGCTGCGGCCTACGTTGCAGACTAATATGGATTACAGGACTGATTTTCAAGGTTAAACTGAAGATACATCCAGTCTCATTTATGTACACCGCAGGCCATGAGAATAGCAGCAATAAATAATTTAAAAAAAATATTGCACAAATAGTGAAAAGTATTATGGATTTGCGCGCGCGCATATACACACACATACACACACACACACATACATATATACTCCGCATACTCCATTTTGGCGCCATCAGTCCCTATATGCATAGCCTCTATACTGTTATCTAGATATTGTCTGCCTGCCCCCACCCGCATTATTCTACAAAATTTTTCATATATTACGTAGGGAGTTTGAAGAAGTGAAAAGGATCAAATTTATACAAAAATATAAATATTTCTTTCACATATGTAAATTTGGCTGCCGCAACACAATTTTTATTAAATTCATAAAATCTCGAGGTTTCTAAAATGGGGCGGGGGTGGTTAAGAATCACAATGGTCAAAAATTCCGATGGCGAAAATACCGATAGGTAATTTAACGATAGCTAAATCATCGGAATAAGGTTTTAATCGAATAGGAAAAATTCCTACGAGAAAATTACAAATGGTCAAAAGTTCCGAAAATAATTTTGACAATGTTCAAAAGTTTCGAAAATAATTTTGACAGTGATTCATAGTAACGAAAATCAAATGTCGGAAAAGTCGAATAGTTAAAATACAACCTATCAACGGTTGTATCACAAATGGGTACAAATTCCGTTACAGGACGAAATTCCGAAAACTAATAAAACACGCCTTAAGAGGATGTGCAACCCTAATTTCAATATTTTTTTAAATCAACATTCAAACATTTATTTGGAAAAAAACGGCTGTAAAGCGCTCCGTACACGCAAACACTATATGCAGATATTTTTCTGGAAAATTCTATTGATATTTGCGTGAGTTATGCTCGTTTGAAAAGTAGGTCAATTGTACATTCTTACTTACCGACAGTACGGTTTTTATTTAATTCAATAAATTCTCATCTCTTTTTGGAAAAAGACGACTGTCAAGCGCTCCGTACACGCAAACACTATATGCAGATTTTTTTCTGGATAATTCACTTGCATCCCCCTGAAGGAAGGGTTCCGAATCGATTTTGGATTCGGCAATTTTTTTATAAGTATTTGGTTAGCTCTCGAAGAAATTCCCGTGATTAAATATTTAGGAATCGCATAGTCGCTAGAGACAGAATTTTTTAAAGGTATTTTTCATGTGTATTTAGCCGTTTTACCCCACTTGCATCCCCCGAAGGAAGGGTTCCGGATCGATTTTGGTCTCGGCAATTTTTTTATGAGTATTTGGTAAGCTCTAGAAGAAATTCCCGTGATAAAATTTTTAGGAATCGCATAGTCGCCAGAGACAGAATTTTTTAAAGGTATTTTTCATGTGTTTTTAGCCGTTTTGCCCCGCTTGCATCCCCCTGATGGAAGGGTTCCGGATCGATTTTGGTCTCGGCAATTTTTAAATAAGTATTTCGTAAGCTCTCGAAGGAATTACTGCTATAACATTTTTAGGAATCGCATATTCGCGAGAGACAGAATTTTTTAAAGTTATTTTTCATGTGTTTTTAGCCGTTTTGCCCCACTTGCATCCCCCTGAAGGAAGGGTTCCGGATCGATTTTGGTCTCGGCAATTTTTTATAAGTATTTCGTTAGCTCTCGAAGAAATTCCCGTGATCAAATTTTTAGGAATCGCATAGTCGCCAGAGACAGAATTTTTTAAATGTATTTTTCATGTCATTTTAGCCGTTTTGCCCCGCTTGCATCCCCCTGATGGAAGGGTTCCGGATCGATTATGGTCCGGCAATTATTTTATTAGTATTTGGTAAGCTCTTGAAGAAATTCCCGTGATAAAATTTTTAGGAATCGCATAGTCGCTAGAGACATAATTTTTTAAAGGTATTTTTCATGTGTATTTAGCCGTTTTACCCCACTTGCATCCCCCAAAGGAAGAGTTCCGGATCGATTTTGGTCTCGGCAATTTTTTTATGACTATTTGGTAAGCTCTAGAAGAAATTCCCGTGATAAAATTTTTAGGAATCGCATAATCGCCAGAGACAGAATTTTTTGAAGGTATTTTTCATGTGTTTTTAGCCGTTTTGCCCCACTTGCATCCCCCTGAAGGAAGGGTTCCGGATCGATTTTGGTCTCGGCAATTTTTTTATAAGTATTGCGTTAGCTCTCGAAGAAATTTCCGTGATCAAATTTTTAGGAATCGCATAGTCGCCAGAGACAGAATTTTTTAAATGTATTTTTCATGTCTTTTTTGCCGTTTTGCCCCACTTTCATCCCCCTGAAGGAAGGGTTCCGGATCGATTTTGGTCTCGGCAATTTTTTTATAAGTATTTCGTTAGCTCTCGAAGAAATTCCCGTGATAAAATTTTTAGGAATCGCATAGTCGCTAGAGACAGAATTTTTTAAATGTATTTTTCTCATGTGTTTTTAGCCGTTTTGCCCCGCTTGCATCCCCCTGATGGAAGGGTTCCGGATCGATTTTGGTCTCGGCAATTTTTTTATAAGTATTTCGTTAGCTCTAGAAGAAATTACCGTTATCAAATTTTTAGGAATCGCATAGTCGCTAGAGACAGAATTTTTGAAAGTTATTTTTCATGTGTTTTTAGCCGTTTTGCCCCACTTGCATCCCCCTGAAGGAAGGGTTCCGGATCGATTTATTTATTTATTTATGTATTTATTAAACCAGAACAAAATTACATAGAGTAAAGTCCTCAGAGATAGATATTAACTACCTGTACGAGGGCTGGTACATGAATACTTAAGACTATACTTATACACTAAAGCTTATATACTAAGTATTAAATATTTAAACCTTAAACATTTAATATTGTCAATATAATTCTCAAAACTTAACGCAAGTAAAACAATATGTATACATTTGTTTATTATATATATTTTTTAGTTTATTTTTTAGTTCATGTTTCCTATTAACACTTTTGCAATAGAGCTTTTTTAAAATTTTCAATCTCACTGCCAAAGTTTGTATCACTTAAATTAAAAGTTTGTTGATCCCTCTTGCGTATTTTTGGTAGGCGAACTCAGGCTGAGGTCTTGTTGTGAGTAGAATCTAGATCTTGTTGTTATCGATGTAAGTGAAGACGAACTTCCAAGCCTGGGTTTTGCCAGTATTAATTCAGTTCCGCCCACCTGAGTTTGTAATGTAGTTGGTGATTTAGTTAACTCTTGCGTCCGTTTCTTGAAGTTATCTACCTTACCGAGGTATCTCGGTAAGTCAGGTTTTATTATATATTCAGTAGTGTTCATAGCCTTGTTTACCTTAGCATTCAAAATTTTGCATTCTTGTCTGTCAGTGGTAACATGATCAGTCTTATAGTCGTTTCCAAATGTCTTATTTGAGAAGCTACAGTTGACGCAGCACTGTTTCTCTGATGTGCACTTTTCTGTTAGATGCGTTCCCGCACATTTTAAACAGGTTGGGCTGTTCTTATACCTTTGGCCATTATGACCCAATCTACCACACTTATAACATGGTTTCACATTTATTATATCGTAAACTTTGCAATTCTGATAACCAACGAATAATCTGTCTTTATTTTCTTTAATATGTTTGTGCATTTCACCCGTTATTTGCATGATGACCGTTACTTTACTGTTTTTGTCATTGCCAGCTACGTGTAATACGTTACCCTTTGTATCTAAATTTGAAAAATTTCTTTGGTTTATGTCATTTTCGATTGCTTTTATATCAGACTTGAATTCATTTTCGATGCCAGTTATTCTTATGACAGGCTTACTAAGCTGTTCTTCTTCGACCTTGTAGAGGTGGTTGAGCTTGGCGTCTAGTAATCTTTTTGCTGTCTTGGCACTTTCCTCGTTCATGCATGTTATTGAAATTACATCTTTACTTTTCATATCAATTTTTTTCGTTTGGATTGATTTTTCTTTAAGTAGATAGTGGAATACTTTTTCCTTTATCACAGATTTCTCTTCTTTGTCTTTTCTTGTCACTACAATTTTCGGCACTTTTTTGGATTGTGGTATGTGTATCTTTTTTGACATTATATCTGCATATGTTTCCTTGTATTTACTCGGTCGTTCTTTTTCTTTCGTTAGAATTTGGTTTAAAAGCAGATTTTTATGTTTCAATTCAGTATTTAGTTCCCTAAGCAGCTGGTTTTCTGTTATTAGTGCACTTACTTTATCACTGTCCTTGTCTTCGCATGTAGTCTCATCCAGCTCATCAACATGCATTCTGTTTTCTTGAAGGAGGCCTTCATAGTTGATTTTAAGTTTACTGTACTCTGATTCTATTTTCCTATAGTTTTTACTAAGATTCTCAATCGCTTTAGTTTTGGTTTGCAGATCTTCTTGTAGTTTTAGTAACACAACACGTGTGGGATCTTGATTTGAGGTTATGCTCAAATCGTGTTCATCACAAACAACTAACACACTGTTTATGTATCTTACATTTTTTTTTCTATTAAAGTCACTTTTATGAAAAACATTGCAACACCATATACATACTACCGTTTTAACCGCTTGCGTATTGTGAAATCGATAGTATATATCGGGAGGGACTGCCTCCGGTGGCAACCCACTATCCTCCATCTTGGATTATTTTGGTCTCGGCAATTTTTTTATAAGTATTTCGTTAGCTCTCGAAGAAATTCCCGTGATCAAATTTTTAGGAATCGCATAGTCGCCAGAGACAGAATTTTTTAAAGTTATTTTTCAGGTGTTTTTAGCCGTTTTGCCCCGCTTGCATCCCCCTGAAGGAAGGGTTCCGGATCGATTTTAGTCTCGGCAATTTTTTTATAAGTATTTCGTTAGCTCTAGAAGAAATTACCATTATCAAATTTTTAAGAATCGCATAGTCGCTAGAGACAGAATTTTTGAAAGTTATTTTTCATGTGTTTTTAGCCGTTTTGCCCCACTTGCATCCCCCTGAAGGAAGGGTTCCGGATCGATTTTGGTCTCGGCAATTTTTTTATAAGTATTTCGTTAGCTCTCGAAGAAATTCCCGTGATCAAATTTTTAGGAATCGCATAGTCGCCAGAGACAGAATTTTTTAAAGTTATTTTTCAGGTGTTTTTAGCCGTTTTGCCCCACTTGCATCCCCCTGAAGGAAGGGTTCCGGATCGATTTTGGTCTCGGCAATTTTTTGATAAGTATTTCGTAAGCTCTCGAAGAAATTTCCGTGATCAAATTTTTAGGAATCGCATAGTCGCCAGAGACAGAATTTTTTAAATGTATTTTTCATGTCTTTTTAGCCGTTTTGCCCCACTTTCATCCCCCTGAAGGAAGGGTTCCGGATCGATTTTGGTCTCGGCAATTTTTTTATAAGTATTTCGTTAGCTCTAGAAGAAATTACCGTTATCAAATTTTTAGGAATCACATAGTCGCTAGAGACAGAATTTTTTAAAGTTATTTTTCATGTCTTTCTAGCCGTTTTGCCCCGCTTGCATCCCCCTGAAGGAAGGGTTCCGGATCGATTTTGGTCTCGGCAATTTTTTTATAAGTATTTCGTTAGCTCTCGAAGAAATTTCCGTGATCAAATTTTTAGGAATCGCATAGTCGCCAGGGACAGAATTTTTTAAATGTATTTTTCATGTCTTTTTAGCCGTTTTGCCCCACTTTCATCCCCCTGAAGGAAGGGTTCCGGATCGATTTTGGTCTCGGCAATTTTTTTATAAGTATTTCGTTAGCTCTAGAAGAAATTACCGTTATCAAATTTTTAGGAATCGCATAGTCGCTAGAGACAGAATTTTTGAAAGTTATTTTTCATGTGTTTTTAGCCGTTTTGCCCCACTTGCATCCCCCTGAAGGAAGGGTTCCGGATCGATTTTGGTCTCGCCAATTTTTTTATAAGTATTTCGTTAGCTCTCGAAGAAATTCCCGTGATCAAATTTTTAGGAATCGCATAGTCGCCAGAGACAGAATTTTTTAAAGTTATTTTTCAGGTGTTTTTAGCCGTTTTGCCCCACTTGCATCCCCCTGAAGGAAGGATTCCAGATCGATTTTGGTCTCGGCAATTTTTTTATAAGTATTGAGTTAGCTCTCGAAGAAATTTCCCTGATCAAATTTTTAGGAATCGCATAGTCGCCAGGGACAGAATTTTTTAAATGTATTTTTCATGTCTTTTTAGCCGTTTTGCCCCACTTTCATCCACCTGAAGGAAGGGTTCCGGATCGATTTTGGTCTCGGCAATTTTTTTATAAGTATTTGGTTAGCTCTAGAAGAAATTACCGTTATCAAATTTTTAGGAATCGCATAGTCGCTAGAGACAGAATTTTTGAAAGTTATTTTTCATGTGTTTTTAGCCGTTTTGCCCCACTTGCATCCCCCTGAAGGAAGGGTTCCGGATCGATTTTGGTCTCGGCAATTTTTTTATAAGTATTTCGTTAGCTCTCGAAGAAATTCCCGTGATCAAATTTTTAGGAATCGCATAGTCGCCAGAGACAGAATTTTTTAAATTTATTTTTCAGGTGTTTTTAGCCGTTTTGCCCCACTTGCATCCCCCTGAAGGAAGGATTCCAGATCGATTTTGGTCTCGGCAATTTTTTTATAAGTATTGAGTTAGCTCTCGAAGAAATTTCCCTGATCAAATTTTTAGGAATCGCATAGTCGCCAGGGACAGAATTTTTTAAATGTATTTTTCATGTCTTTTTAGCCGTTTTGCCCCACTTTCATCCCCCTGAAGGAAGGGTTCCGGATCGATTTTGGTCTCGGCAATTTTTTTGTAAGTATTTCGTTAGCTCTAGAAGAAATTACCGTTATCAAATTTTTAGGAATCGCATAGTCGCTAGAGGCAGAATTTTTTAAAGTTATTTTTCATGTGTTTTCAGCCGTTTTGCCCCACTTGCATCCCCCTGAAGGAAGGGTTCCGGATCGATTTTGGTCTCGGCAATTTTTTTATAAGTATTTCGTTAGCTCTAGAAGAAATTACCGTTATCAAATTTTTAGGAATCGCATAGTCGCTAGAGGCAGAATTTTTGAAAATTATTTTTCATGTGTTTTTAGCCGTTTTGCCCCACTTGCATCCCCCTGAAGGAAGGGTTCCGGATCGATTTTGGTCTCGGCAATTTTTTTATAAGTATTTCGTTAGCTCTCGAAGAAATTCCCGTGATCAAATTTTTAGGAATCGCATAGTCGCTAAAGACAGAATTTTTTTTAAATGTATTTTTCATGTCTTTTTAGCCGTTTTGCCCCGCTTGCATCCCCCTGATGGAAGGGTTCCGGATCGATTTTGGTCTCGACAATTTTTTTATAAGTATTTGATAAGCTCTTGAAGAAATTCCCGTGATCAAATTTTTAGAATTCGCATAGTCGCTAGAGATAGAATTTTTTAAACGTATTTTTCATGTGTTTTTAGCCGTTTTGCCCCACTTGCATCCCCCTGAAGGAAGGGTTCCAGATCGATTTTGGTCTCGGCAATTTTTTTATAAGTATTTCGTTAGCTCTAGAAGAAATTACCGTTATCAAATTTTTAGGAATCGCATAGTCGCTAGAGACAGAATTTTTGAAAGTTATTTTTCATGTGTTTTCAGCCGTTTTGCCCCACTTGCATCCCCCTGAAGGAAGGGTTCCGGATCGATTTTGGTCTCGGCAATTTTTTTATAAGTATTGAGTTAGCTCTCGAAGAAATTTCCCTGATCAAATTTTTAGGAATCGCATAGTCGCCAGGGACAGAATTTTTTAAATGTATTTTTCATGTCTTTTTAGCCGTTTTGCCCCACTTTCATCCCCCTGAAGGAAGGGTTCCGGATCGATTTTGGTCTCGGCAATTTTTTTATAAGTATTTGATAAGCTCTTGAAGAAATTCCCGTGATCAAATTTTTAGAATTCGCATAGTCGCTAGAGATAGAATTTTTTAAACGTATTTTTCATGTCTTTTTAGCCGTTTTGCCCCACTTTCATCCCCCTGAAGGAAGGGTTCCGGATCGATTTTGGTCTCGGCAATTTTTTTGTAAGTATTTCGTTAGCTCTAGAAGAAATTACCGTTATCAAATTTTTAGGAATCGCATAGTCGCTAGAGGCAAAATTTTTTAAAGTTATTTTTCATGTGTTTTCAGCCGTTTTGCCCCACTTGCATCCCCCTGAAGGAAGGGTTCCGGATCGATTTTGGTCTCGGCAATTTTTTTATAAGTATTTCGTTAGCTCTAAAAGAAATTACCGTTATCAAATTTTTAGGAATCGCATAGTCGCTAGAGACAGAATTTTTGAAAGTTATTTTTCATGTGTTTTTAGCCGTTTTGCCCCACTTGCATCCCCCTGAAGGAAGGGTTCCGGATCGATTTTGGTCTCGGCAATTTTTTTATAAGTATTTCGTTAGCTCTCGAAGAAATTCCCGTGATCAAATTTTTAGGAATCGCATAGTCGCCAGAGACAGAATTTTTTAAAGTTATTTTTCAGGTGTTTTTAGCCGTTTTGCCCCACTTGCATCCCCCTGAAGGAAGGATTCCGGATCGATTTTGGTCTCGGCAATTTTTTTATAAGTATTTCGTTAGCTCTCGAAGAAATTTCCGTGATCAAATTTTTAGGAATCGCATAGTCGCCAGGGACAGAATTTTTTAAATGTATTTTTCATGTCTTTTTAGCCGTTTTGCCCCACTTTCATCCCCCTGAAGGAAGGGTTCCGGATCGATTTTGGTCTCGGCAATTTTTTTATAAGTATTTCGTTAGCTCTAGAAGAAATTACCGTTACCAAATTTTTAGGAATCGCATAGTCGCTAGAGGCAGAATTTTTTAAAGTTATTTTTCATGTGTTTTTAGCCGTTTTGCCCCACTTGCATCCCCCTGAAGGAAGGGTTCCGGATCGATTTTAGTCTCGGCAATTTTTTTATAAGTATTTCGTTAGCTCTAGAAGAAATTGCCGTTATCAAATTTTTAGGAATCGCATAGTCGCTAGAGATAGAATTTTTTAAAGGTATTTTTTATGTGTTTTTAGCCGTTTTGCCCCACTTGCATCCCCCGGAGGAAGGGTTCCGGATCGATTTTGGTCTCGGCAATTTTTTTATAAGTATTTCGTTAGCTCTCGAAGAAATTCCCGTGATCAAATTTTTAGGAATCGCATAGTCGCTAGAGACAGAATTTTTTAAATGTATTTTTCTCATGTGTTTTTAGCCGTTTTGCCCCACTTGCATCCCCCTGAAGGAAGGGTTCCGGATCGATTTTGGTCTCGGCAATTTTTTTATAAGTATTTCGTTAGCTCTCGAAGAAATTCCCGTGATCAAATTTTTAGGAATCGCATAGTCGCCAGAGACAGAATTTTTTAAAGTTATTTTTCAGGTGTTTTTAGCCGTTTTGCCCCACTTGCATCCCCCTGAAGGAAGGATTCCGGATCGATTTTGGTCTCGGCAATTTTTTTATAAGTATTTCGTTAGCTCTCGAAGAAATTCCCGTGATCAAATTTTTAGGAATCGCATAGTCGCCAGGGACAGAATTTTTTAAAGTTATTTTTCAGGTGTTTTTAGCCGTTTTGCCCCACTTGCATCCCCCTGAAGGAAGGGTTCCGGATCGATTTTGGTCTCGGCAATTTTTTTATAAGTATTTCGTTAGCTCTCGAAGAAATTCCCGTGATCAAATTTTTAGGAATCGCATAGTCGCCAGAGACAGAATTTTTTAAAGTTATTTTTCAGGTGTTTTTAGCCGTTTTGCCCCACTTGCATCCCCCTGAAGGAAGGATTCCGGATCGATTTTGGTCTCGGCAATTTTTTTATAAGTATTGAGTTAGCTCTCGAAGAAATTTCCGTGATCAAATTTTTAGGAATCGCATAGTCGCCAGGGACAGAATTTTTTAAATGTATTTTTCATGTCTTTTTAGCCGTTTTGCCCCACTTTCATCCCCCTGAAGGAAGGGTTCCGGATCGATTTTGGTCTCGGCAATTTTTTTATAAGTATTTCGTTAGCTCTAGAAGAAATTACCGTTATCAAATTTTTAGGAATCGCATAGTCGCTAGAGGCAGAATTTTTTAAAGTTATTTTTCATGTGTTTTCAGCCGTTTTGCCCCACTTGCATCCCCCTGAAGGAAGGGTTCCGGATCGATTTTGGTCTCGGCAATTTTTTTATAAGTATTTCGTTAGCTCTAGAAGGAATTACCGTTATCAAATTTTTAGGAATCGCATAGTCGCTAGAGGCAGAATTTTTGAAAATTATTTTTCATGTGTTTTTAGCCGTTTTGCCCCACTTGCATCCCCCTGAAGGAAGGGTTCCGGATCGATTTTGGTCTCGGCAATTTTTTTATAAGTATTTCGTTAGCTCTCGAAGAAATTCCCGTGATCAAATTTTTAGGAATCGCATAGTCGCTAGAGACAGAATTTTTTTTAAATGTATTTTTCATGTCTTTTTAGCCGTTTTGCCGCGCTTGCATCCCCCTGATGGAAGGGTTCCGGATCGATTTTGGTCTCGACAATTTTTTTATAAGTATTTGATAAGCTCTTGAAGAAATTCCCGTGATCAAATTTTTAGGAATCGCATAGTCGCTAGAGACAGAATTTTTTTTAAATGTATTTTTCATGTCTTTTTAGCCGTTTTGCCCCGCTTGCATCCCCCTGATGGAAGGGTTCCGGATCGATTTTGGTCTCGACAATTTTTTTATAAGTATTTGATAAGCTCTTGAAGAAATTCCCGTGATCAAATTTTTAGAAATCCCATAGTCGCTAAGATAGAATTTTTTAAACGTATTTTTCATGTGTTTTTAGCCGTTTTGCCCCACTTGCATCCCCCGAAGGAAGGGTTCCGGATCTATTTTGGTCTCGGCAATTTTTTTATGAGTATTTGGTAAGCTCTTGAAGAAATTCCCGTGATAAAATTTTTAGGAATCGCGTAGTCGCTAAAGATAGAATTTTTTAAAGGTATTTTTTATGTGTTTTTAGCCGTTTTGCCCCACTTGCATCCCCCGGAGGAAGGGTTCCCGATCGATTTTGGTCTCGGCAATTTTTTTATAAGTATTTCGTTAGCTCTCGAAGAAATTCCCGTGATCAAATTTTTAGGAATCGCATAGTCGCTAGAGACAGAATATTTTAAATGTATTTTTCTCATGTGTTTTTAGCCGTTTTGCCCCACTTGCATCCCCCTGAAGGAAGGGTTCCGGATCGATTTTGGTCTCGGCAAGTTTTTTATAAGTATTTCGTTAGCTCTAGAAGAAATTACCGTTATCAAATTTTTAGGAATCGCATAGTCGCTAGAGGCAGAATTTTTTAAAGTTATTTTTCATGTGTTTTTAGCCGTTTTGCCCCACTTGCATCCCCCTGAAGGAAGGGTTCCGGATCGATTTTGGTCTCCGCAATTTTTTTATAAGTATTTCGTTAGCTCTAAAAGAAATTACCGTTATCAAATTTTTAGGAATCGCATAGTTGCTAGAGACAGAATTTTTGAAAGTTATTTTTCATGTGTTTTTAGCCGTTTTGCCCCACTTGCATCCCCCCAAGGAAGGGTTCCCGATCGATTTTGGTCTCGGCAATTTTTTTATAAGTATTTCGTTACCTCTCGAAGAAATTCCCGTAAGCAAATTTTTAGCAATAGCATAGTCGCCAGAGACAGAATTTTTAAAGTTATTTTTCAGGTGTTTTTAGCCGTTTTGCCCCACTTGCATCCCCTGAAGGAAGGATTCCGGATCGATTGTGGTCTCGGCAATTTTTTTATAAGTATTTCGTTAGCTCTCGAAGAAATTTCCGTGATCAAATTTTTAGGAATCGCATAGTCGCCAGGGACAGAATTTTTTAAATGTATTTTTCATGTCTTTTTAGCCGTTTTGCCCCACTTTCATCCCCCTGAAGGAAGGGTTCCGGATCGATTTTGGTCTCGGCAATTTTTTTATAAGTATTTCGTTAGCTCTAGAAGAAATTACCGTTACCAAATTTTTAGGAATCGCATAGTCGCTAGAGGCAGAATTTTTTAAAGTTATTTTTCATGTGTTTTTAGCCGTTTTGCCCCACTTGCATCCCCCTGAAGGAAGGGTTCCGGATCGATTTTGGTCTCGGCAATTTTTTTATAAGTATTTCGTTAGCTCTAGAAGAAATCACCGTTATCAAATTTTTAGGAATCACATAGTCGCTAGAGACAGAATTTTTTAAAGTTATTTTTCATGTCTTTCTAGCCGTTTTGCCCCGCTTGCATCCCCCTGAAGGAAGGGTTCCGGATCGATTTTGGTCTCGGCAATTTTTTTATAAGTATTTCGTTAGCTCTCGAAGAAATTTCCGTGATCAAATTTTAAGGAATCGCATAGTCGCCAGGGACAGAATTTTTTAAATGTATTTTTCATGTCTTTTTAGCCGTTTTGCCCCACTTTCATCCCCCTGAAGGAAGGGTTCCGGATCGATTTTGGTCTCGGCAATTTTTTTATAAGTATTTCGTTAGCTCTAGAAGAAATTACCGTTATCAAATTTTTAGGAATCGCATAGTCGCTAGAGGCAGAATTTTTTAAAGTTATTTTTCATGTGTTTTTAACCGTTTTGCCCCACTTGCATCCCCCTGAAGGAAGGGTTCCGGATCGATTTTGGTCTCGGCAATTTTTTTATAAGTATTTCGTTAGCTCTAGAAGAAATTACCGTTATCAAATTTTTAGGAATCGCATAGTCGCTAGAGACAGAATTTTTGAAAGTTATTTTTCATGTGTTTTTAGCCGTTTTGCCCCAC
Organism: Torymus aiolomorphi; assembly: GCA_036365515.1. Taxonomy (NCBI): domain Eukaryota; kingdom Metazoa; phylum Arthropoda; class Insecta; order Hymenoptera; family Torymidae; genus Torymus; species Torymus aiolomorphi. The sequence continues at coordinate 232,623,134 of CM070874.1, read as the reverse complement.
TTGCATCCCCCATAGGAAGGGTTCCGGATCGATTTTGGTCTCGGCAATTTTTTTATAAGTATTTCGTTAGCTCTCGAAGAAATTCCCGTGATCAAATTTTTAGGAATAGCATAGTCGCCAGAGACAGAATTTTTTAAAGTTATTTTTCAGGTGTTTTTAGCCGTTTTGCCCCACTTGCATCCCCCTGAAGGAAGGATTCCGGATCGATTTTGGTCTCGGCAATTTTTTTATAAGTATTGAGTTAGCTCTCGAAGAAATTCCCGTGACCAAATTTTTAGGAATCGCATAGTCGCCAGAGACAGAATTTTTTAAAGTTATTTTTCAGGTGTTTTTAGCCGTTTTGCCCCACTTGCATCCCCCTGAAGGAAGGGTTCCGGATCGATTTTGGTCTCGGCAATTTTTCGATAAGTATTTCGTAAGCTCTCGAAGAAATTTCCGTGATCAAATTTTTAGGAATCGCATAGTCGCCAGAGACAGAATTTTTTAAATGTATTTTTCATGTCTTTTTAGCCGTTTTGCCCCACATTCATCCCCCTGAAGGAAGGGTTCCGGATCGATTTTGGTCTCGGCAATTTTTTTATAAGTATTTCGTTAGCTCTAGAAGAAATCACCGTTATCAAATTTTTAGGAATCACATAGTCGCTAGAGACAGAATTTTTTAAAGCTATTTTTCATGTCTTTCTAGCCGTTTTGCCCCGCTTGCATCCCCCTGAAGGAAGGGTTCCGGATCGATTTTGGTCTCGGCAATTTTTTTATAAGTATTTCGTTAGCTCTCGAAGAAATTTCCGTGATCAAATTTTAAGGAATCGCATAGTCGCCAGGGACAGAATTTTTTAAATGTATTTTTCATGTCTTTTTAGCCGTTTTGCCCCACTTTCATCCCCCTGAAGGAAGGGTTCCGGATCGATTTTGGTCTCGGCAATTTTTTTATAACTATTTCGTTACCTCTAGAAGAAATTACCGTTATCAAATTTTTAGGAATCGCATAGTCGCTAGAGGCAGAATTTTTTAAAGTTATTTTTCATGTGTTTTTAACCGTTTTGCCCCACTTGCATCCCCCTGAAGGAAGGGTTCCGGATCGATTTTGGTCTCGGCAATTTTTTTATAAGTATTTCGTTAGCTCTAGAAGAAATTACCGTTATCAAATTTTTAGGAATCGCATAGTCGCTAGAGACAGAATTTTTGAAAGTTATTTTTCATGTGTTTTTAGCCGTTTTGCCCCACTTGCATCCCCCTGAAGGAAGGGTTCCGGATCGATTTTGGTCTCGGCAATTTTTTTATAAGTATTTCGTTAGCTCTCGAAGAAATTCCCGTGATCAAATTTTTAGGAATCGCATAGTCGCCAGGGACAGAATTTTTTAAATGTATTTTTCATGTCTTTTTAGCCGTTTTGCCCCACTTTCATCCCCCTGAAGGAAGGGTTCCGGATCGATTTTGGTCTCGGCAATTTTTTTATAAGTATTTCGTTAGCTCTAGAAGAAATTACCGTTACCAAATTTTTAGGAATCGCATAGTCGCTAGAGGCAGAATTTTTTAAAGTTATTTTTCATGTGTTTTTAGCCGTTTTGCCCCACTTGCATCCCCCTGAAGGAAGGGTTCCGGATCGATTTTGGTCTCGGCAATTTTTTTATAAGTATTTCGTTAGCTCTCGAAGAAATTCCCGTGATCAAATTTTTAGGAATCGCATAGTCGCCAGGGACAGAATTTTTTAAATGTATTTTTTATGTGTTTTTAGCCGTTTTGCCCCACTTGCATCCCCCGGAGGAAGGGTTCCCGATCGATTTTGGTCTCGGCAATTTTTTTATTAGTATTTAGTAAGCTCTTGAAGAAATTCCCGTGATAAAATTTTTAGGAATCGCCTAGTCGCTAGAGATAGAATTTTTTAAAGGTATTTTTTATATGTTTTTAGCCGTTTTGCCCCACTTGCATCCCCCGGAGGAAGGGTTCCGGATCGATTTTGGTCTCGGCAATTTTTTTATAAGTATTTCGTTAGCTCTCGAAGAAATTCCCGTGATCAAATTTTTAGGAATCGCATAGTCGCTAGAGACAGAATTTTTTAAATGTATTTTTCTCATGTGTTTTTAGCCGTTTTGCCCCACTTGCATGCCCCTGAAGGAAGGGTTCCGGATCGATTTTGGTCTCGGCAATTTTTTTATAAGTATTTCGTTAGCTCTAGAAGAAATTACCGTTATCAAATTTTTAGGAATCGCATAGTCGCTAGAGGCAGAATTTTTGAAAGTTATTTTTCATGTGTTTTTAGCCGTTTTGCCCCACTTGCATCCCCCTGAAGGAAGGGTTTCGGATCGATTTTGGTCTCGGCAATTTTTTTATAAGTATTTCGTTAGCTCTCGATGAAATTCCCGTGACCAAATTTTTAGGAATCGCATAGTCGCCAGAGACAGAATTTTTTAAAGTTATTTTTCAGGTGTTTTTAGCCGTTTTGCCCCACTTGCATCCCCCTGAAGGAAGGGTTCCGGATCGATTTTGGTCTCGGCAATTTTTCGATAAGTATTTCGTAAGCTCTCGAAGAAATTTCCGTGATCAAATTTTTAGGAATCGCATAGTCGCCAGAGACAGAATTTTTTAAATGTATTTTTCATGTCTTTTTAGCCGTTTTGCCCCACTTTCATCCCCCTGAAGGAAGGGTTCCGGATCGATTTTGGTCTCGGCAATTTTTTTATAAGTATTTCGTTAGCTCTAGAAGAAATCACCGTTATCAAATTTTTAGGAATCACATAGTCGCTAGAGACAGAATTTTTTAAAGTTATTTTTCATGTCTTTCTAGCCGTTTTGCCCCGCTTGCATCCCCCTGAAGGAAGGGTTCCGGATCGATTTTGGTCTCGGCAATTTTTTTATAAGTATTTCGTTAGCTCTCGAAGAAATTTCCGTGATCAAATTTTAAGGAATCGCATAGTCGCCAGGGACAGAATTTTTTAAATGTATTTTTCATGTCTTTTTAGCCGTTTTGCCCCACTTTCATCCCCCTGAAGGAAGGGTTCCGGATCGATTTTGGTCTCGGCAATTTTTTTATAACTATTTCGTTAGCTCTAGAAGAAATTACCGTTATCAAATTTTTAGGAATCGCATAGTCGCTAGAGGCAGAATTTTTTAAAGTTATTTTTCATGTGTTTTTAACCGTTTTGCCCCACTTGCATCCCCCTGAAGGAAGGGTTCCGGATCGATTTTGGTCTCGGCAATTTTTTTGTAAGTATTTCGTTAGCTCTAGAAGAAATTACCGTTATCAAATTTTTAGGAATCGCATAGTCGCTAGAGACAGAATTTTTGAAAGTTATTTTTCATGTGTTTTTAGCCGTTTTGCCCCACTTGCATCCCCCTGAAGGAAGGGTTCCGGATCGATTTTGGTCTCGGCAATTTTTTTATAAGTATTTCGTTAGCTCTCGAAGAAATTCCCGTGATCAAATTTTTAGGAATAGCATAGTCGCCAGAGACAGAATTTTTTAAAGTTATTTTTCAGGTGTTTTTAGCCGTTTTGCCCCACTTGCATCCCCCTGAAGGAAGGATTCCGGATCGATTTTGGTCTCGGCAATTTTTTTATAAGTATTGAGTTAGCTCTCGAAGAAATTTCCGTGATCAAATTTTTAGGAATCGCATAGTCGCCAGGGACAGAATTTTTTAAATGTATTTTTCATGTCTTTTTAGCCGTTTTGCCCCACTTTCATCCCCCTGAAGGAAGGGTTCCGGATCGATTTTGGTCTCGGCAATTTTTTTTATAAGTATTTCGTTAGCTCTAGAAGAAATTACCGTTATCAAATTTTTAGGAATCGCATAGTCGCTAGAGGCAGAATTTTTTAAAGTTATTTTTCATGTGTTTTCAGCCGTTTTGCCCCACTTGCATCCCCCTGAAGGAAGGGTTCCGGATCGATTTTGGTCTCGGCAATTTTTTTATAAGTATTTCGTTAGCTCTAGAAGGAATTACCGTTATCAAATTTTTAGGAATCGCATAGTCGCTAGAGGCAGAATTTTTGAAAATTATTTTTCATGTGTTTTTAGCCGTTTTGCCCCACTTGCATCCCCCTGAAGGAAGGGTTCCGGATCGATTTTGGTCTCGGCAATTTTTTTATAAGTATTTCGTTAGCTCTCGAAGAAATTCCCGTGATCAAATTTTTAGGAATCGCATAGTCGCTAGAGACAGAATTTTTTTTAAATGTATTTTTCATGTCTTTTTAGCCGTTTTGCCGCGCTTGCATCCCCCTGATGGAAGGGTTCCGGATCGATTTTGGTCTCGACAATTTTTTTATAAGTATTTGATAAGCTCTTGAAGAAATTCCCGTGATCAAATTTTTAGGAATCGCATAGTCGCTAGAGACAGAATTTTTTTTAAATGTATTTTTCATGTCTTTTTAGCCGTTTTGCCCCGCTTGCATCCCCCTGATGGAAGGGTTCCGGATCGATTTTGGTCTCGACAATTTTTTTATAAGTATTTGATAAGCTCTTGAAGAAATTCCCGTGATCAAATTTTTAGAAATCGCATAGTCGCTAAGATAGAATTTTTTAAACGTATTTTTCATGTGTTTTTAGCCGTTTTGCCCCACTTGCATCCCCCGAAGGAAGGGTTCCGGATCTATTTTGGTCTCGGCAATTTTTTTATGAGTATTTGGTAAGCTCTTGAAGAAATTCCCGTGATAAAATTTTTAGGAATCGCGTAGTCGCTAAAGATAGAATTTTTTAAAGGTATTTTTTATGTGTTTTTAGCCGTTTTGCCCCACTTGCATCCCCCGGAGGAAGGGTTCCCGATCGATTTTGGTCTCGACAATTTTTTTATAAGTATTTGATAAGCTCTTGAAGAAATTCCCGTGATCAAATTTTTAGGAATCGCATAGTCGCTAGAGACAGAATTTTTTTTAAATGTATTTTTCTCATGTGTTTTTAGCCGTTTTGCCCCGCTTGCATCCCCCTGATGGAAGGGTTCCGGATCGATTTTGGTCTCGGCAAGTTTTTTATAAGTATTTCGTTAGCTCTAGAAGAAATTACCGTGATAAAATTTTTAGGAATCGCGTAGTCGCTAAAGATAGAATTTTTTAAAGGTATTTTTTATGTGTTTTTAGCCGTTTTGCCCCACTTGCATCCCCCGGAGGAAGGGTTCCCGATCGATTTTGGTCTCGGCAATTTTTTTATAAGTATTTCGTTAGCTCTCGAAGAAATTCCCGTGATCAAATTTTTAGGAATCGCATAGTCGCTAGAGACAGAATATTTTAAATGTATTTTTCTCATGTGTTTTTAGCCGTTTTGCCCCACTTGCATCCCCCTGAAGGAAGGGTTCCGGATCGATTTTGGTCTCGGCAAGTTTTTTATAAGTATTTCGTTAGCTCTAGAAGAAATTACCGTTATCAAATTTTTAGGAATCGCATAGTCGCTAGAGGCAGAATTTTTTAAAGTTATTTTTCATGTGTTTTTAGCCGTTTTGCCCCACTTGCATCCCCCTGAAGGAAGGGTTCCGGATCGATTTTGGTCTCGGCAATTTTTTTATAAGTATTTCGTTAGCTCTCGAAGAAATTCCCGTGATCAAATTTTTAGGAATCGCATAGTCGCCAGAGACAGAATTTTTTAAAGTTATTTTTCAGGTGTTTTTAGCCGTTTTGCCCCACTTGCATCCCCCTGAAGGAAGGATTCCGGATCGATTTTGGTCTCGGCAATTTTTTTATAAGTATTTCGTTAGCTCTCGAAGAAATTTCCGTGATCAAATTTTTAGGAATCGCATAGTCGCCAGGGACAGAATTTTTTAAATGTATTTTTCATGTCTTTTTAGCCGTTTTGCCCCACTTTCATCCCCCTGAAGGAAGGGTTCCGGATCGATTTTGGTCTCGGCAATTTTTTTATAAGTATTTCGTTAGCTCTAGAAGAAATTACCGTTACCAAATTTTTAGGAATCGCATAGTCGCTAGAGGCAGAATTTTTTAAAGTTATTTTTCATGTGTTTTTAGCCGTTTTGCCCCACTTGCATCCCCCTGAAGGAAGGGTTCCGGATCGATTTTGGTCTCGGCAATTTTTTTATAAGTATTTCGTTAGCTCTAGAAGAAATCACCGTTATCAAATTTTTAGGAATCACATAGTCGCTAGAGACAGAATTTTTTAAAGTTATTTTTCATGTCTTTCTAGCCGTTTTGCCCCGCTTGCATCCCCCTGAAGGAAGGGTTCCGGATCGATTTTGGTCTCGGCAATTTTTTTATAAGTATTTCGTTAGCTCTCGAAGAAATTTCCGTGATCAAATTTTAAGGAATCGCATAGTCGCCAGGGACAGAATTTTTTAAATGTATTTTTCATGTCTTTTTAGCCGTTTTGCCCCACTTTCATCCCCCTGAAGGAAGGGTTCCGGATCGATTTTGGTCTCGGCAATTTTTTTATAACTATTTCGTTAGCTCTAGAAGAAATTACCGTTATCAAATTTTTAGGAATCGCATAGTCGCTAGAGGCAGAATTTTTTAAAGTTATTTTTCATGTGTTTTTAACCGTTTTGCCCCACTTGCATCCCCCTGAAGGAAGGGTTCCGGATCGATTTTGGTCTCGGCAATTTTTTTGTAAGTATTTCGTTAGCTCTAGAAGAAATTACCGTTATCAAATTTTTAGGAATCGCATAGTCGCTAGAGACAGAATTTTTGAAAGTTATTTTTCATGTGTTTTTAGCCGTTTTGCCCCACTTGCATCCCCCTGAAGGAAGGGTTCCGGATCGATTTTGGTCTCGGCAATTTTTTTATAAGTATTTCGTTGTTAGCTCTCGAAGAAATTCCCGTGATCAAATTTTTAGGAATAGCATAGTCGCCAGAGACAGAATTTTTTAAAGTTATTTTTCAGGTGTTTTTAGCCGTTTTGCCCCACTTGCATCCCCTGAAGGAAGGATTCCGGATCGATTTTGGTCTCGGCAATTTTTTTATAAGTATTGAGTTAGCTCTCGAAGAAATTTCCGTGATCAAATTTTTAGGAATCGCATAGTCGCCAGGGACAGAATTTTTTAAATGTATTTTTCATGTCTTTTTAGCCGTTTTGCCCCACTTTCATCCCCCTGAAGGAAGGGTTCCGGATCGATTTTGGTCTCGGCAATTTTTTTATAAGTATTTCGTTAGCTCTAGAAGAAATTACCGTTATCAAATTTTTAGGAATCGCATAGTCGCTAGAGGCAGAATTTTTTAAAGTTATTTTTCATGTGTTTTCAGCCGTTTTGCCCCACTTGCATCCCCCTGAAGGAAGGGTTCCGGATCGATTTTGGTCTCGGCAATTTTTTTATAAGTATTTCGTTAGCTCTAGAAGGAATTACCGTTATCAAATTTTTAGGAATCGCATAGTCGCTAGAGGCAGAATTTTTGAAAATTATTTTTCATGTGTTTTTAGCCGTTTTGCCCCACTTGCATCCCCTGAAGGAAGGGTTCCGGATCGATTTTGGTCTCGGCAATTTTTTTATAAGTATTTCGTTAGCTCTCGAAGAAATTCCCGTGATCAAATTTTTAGGAATCGCATAGTCGCTAGAGACAGAATTTTTTTAAATGTATTTTTCATGTCTTTTTAGCCGTTTTGCCGCGCTTGCATCCCCTGATGGAAGGGTTCCGGATCGATTTTGGTCTCGACAATTTTTTTATAAGTATTTGATAAGCTCTTGAAGAAATTCCCGTGATCAAATTTTTAGGAATCGCATAGTCGCTAGAGACAGAATTTTTTTAAATGTATTTTTCATGTCTTTTTAGCCGTTTTGCCCCGCTTGCATCCCCCTGATGGAAGGGTTCCGGATCGATTTTGGTCTCGACAATTTTTTTATAAGTATTTGATAAGCTCTTGAAGAAATTCCCGTGATCAAATTTTTAGAAATCGCATAGTCGCTAAGATAGAATTTTTTAAACGTATTTTTCATGTGTTTTTAGCCGTTTTGCCCCACTTGCATCCCCCGAAGGAAGGGTTCCGGATCTATTTTGGTCTCGGCAATTTTTTTATGAGTATTTGGTAAGCTCTTGAAGAAATTCCCGTGATAAAATTTTTAGGAATCGCGTAGTCGCTAAAGATAGAATTTTTTAAAGGTATTTTTTATGTGTTTTTAGCCGTTTTGCCCCACTTGCATCCCCCGGAGGAAGGGTTCCCGATCGATTTTGGTCTCGACAATTTTTTTATAAGTATTTGATAAGCTCTTGAAGAAATTCCCGTGATCAAATTTTTAGGAATCGCATAGTCGCTAGAGACAGAATTTTTTTTAAATGTATTTTTCTCATGTGTTTTTAGCCGTTTTGCCCCGCTTGCATCCCCCTGATGGAAGGGTTCCGGATCGATTTTGGTCTCGGCAAGTTTTTTATAAGTATTTCGTTAGCTCTAGAAGAAATTACCGTGATAAAATTTTTAGGAATCGCGTAGTCGCTAAAGATAGAATTTTTTAAAGGTATTTTTATGTGTTTTTAGCCGTTTTGCCCCACTTGCATCCCCCGGAGGAAGGGTTCCCGATCGATTTTGGTCTCGGCAATTTTTTTATAAGTATTTCGTTAGCTCTCGAAGAAATTCCCGTGATCAAATTTTTAGGAATCGCATAGTCGCTAGAGACAGAATATTTTAAATGTATTTTTCTCATGTGTTTTTAGCCGTTTTGCCCCACTTGCATCCCCCTGAAGGAAGGGTTCCGGATCGATTTTGGTCTCGGCAAGTTTTTTATAAGTATTTCGTTAGCTCTAGAAGAAATTACCGTTATCAAATTTTTAGGAATCGCATAGTCGCTAGAGGCAGAATTTTTTAAAGTTATTTTTTTGTGTTTTTAGCCGTTTTGCCCCACTTGCATCCCCCTGAAGGAAGGGTTCCGGATCGATTTTGGTCTCGGCAATTTTTTTATAAGTATTTCGTTAGCTCTCGAAGAAATTCCCGTGATCAAATTTTTAGGAATCGCATAGTCGCCAGAGACAGAATTTTTTAAAGTTATTTTTCAGGTGTTTTTAGCCGTTTTGCCCCACTTGCATCCCCCTGAAGGAAGGATTCCGGATCGATTTTGGTCTCGGCAATTTTTTTATAAGTATTTCGTTAGCTCTCGAAGAAATTTCCGTGATCAAATTTTTAGGAATCGCATAGTCGCCAGGGACAGAATTTTTTAAATGTATTTTTCATGTCTTTTTAGCCGTTTTGCCCCACTTTCATCCCCCTGAAGGAAGGGTTCCGGATCGATTTTGGTCTCGGCAATTTTTTTATAAGTATTTCGTTAGCTCTAGAAGAAATTACCGTTACCAAATTTTTAGGAATCGCATAGTCGCTAGAGGCAGAATTTTTTAAAGTTATTTTTCATGTGTTTTTAGCCGTTTTGCCCCACTTGCATCCCCCTGAAGGAAGGGTTCCGGATCGATTTTGGTCTCGGCAATTTTTTTATAAGTATTTCGTTAGCTCTAGAAGAAATCACCGTTATCAAATTTTTAGGAATCACATAGTCGCTAGAGACAGAATTTTTTAAAGTTATTTTTCATGTCTTTCTAGCCGTTTTGCCCCGCTTGCATCCCCTGAAGGAAGGGTTCCGGATCGATTTTGGTCTCGGCAATTTTTTTATAAGTATTTCGTTAGCTCTCGAAGAAATTTCCGTGATCAAATTTTAAGGAATCGCATAGTCGCCAGGGACAGAATTTTTTAAATGTATTTTTCATGTCTTTTTAGCCGTTTTGCCCCACTTTCATCCCCCTGAAGGAAGGGTTCCGGATCGATTTTGGTCTCGGCAATTTTTTTATAAGTATTTCGTTAGCTCTAGAAGAAATTACCGTTATCAAATTTTTAGGAATCGCATAGTCGCTAGAGGCAGAATTTTTTAAAGTTATTTTTCATGTGTTTTTAACCGTTTTGCCCCACTTGCATCCCCCTGAAGGAAGGGTTCCGGATCGATTTTGGTCTCGGCAATTTTTTTATAAGTATTTCGTTAGCTCTAGAAGAAATTACCGTTATCAAATTTTTAGGAATCGCATAGTCGCTAGAGGCAGAATTTTTTAAAGTTATTTTTCATGTGTTTTCAGCCGTTTTGCCCCACTTGCATCCCCCTGAAGGAAGGGTTCCGGATCGATTTTGGTCTCGGCAATTTTTTTATAAGTATTTCGTTAGCTCTAGAAGGAATTACCGTTATCAAATTTTTAGGAATCGCATAGTCGCTAGAGGCAGAATTTTTGAAAATTATTTTTCATGTGTTTTTAGCCGTTTTGCCCCACTTGCATCCCCCTGAAGGAAGGGTTCCGGATCGATTTTGGTCTCGGCAATTTTTTTATAAGTATTTCGTTAGCTCTCGAAGAAATTCCCGTGATCAAATTTTTAGGAATCGCATAGTCGCTAGAGACAGAATTTTTTTTAAATGTATTTTTCATGTCTTTTTAGCCGTTTTGCCGCGCTTGCATCCCCCTGATGGAAGGGTTCCGGATCGATTTTGGTCTCGACAATTTTTTTATAAGTATTTGATAAGCTCTTGAAGAAATTCCCGTGATCAAATTTTTAGGAATCGCATAGTCGCTAGAGACAGAATTTTTTTTAAATGTATTTTTCATGTCTTTTTAGTCGTTTTGCCCCGCTTGCATCCCCCTGATGGAAGGGTTCCGGATCGATTTTGGTCTCGGCAAGTTTTTTATAAGTATTTCGTTAGCTCTAGAAGAAATTACCGTGATAAAATTTTTAGGAATCGCGTAGTCGCTAAAGATAGAATTTTTTAAAGGTATTTTTTATGTGTTTTTAGCCGTTTTGCCCCACTTGCATCCCCCGGAGGAAGGGTTCCCGATCGATTTTGGTCTCGGCAATTTTTTTATAAGTATTTCGTTAGCTCTCGAAGAAATTCCCGTGATCAAATTTTTAGGAATCGCATAGTCGCTAGAGACAGAATATTTTAAATGTATTTTTCTCATGTGTTTTTAGCCGTTTTGCCCCACTTGCATCCCCCTGAAGGAAGGGTTCCGGATCGATTTTGGTCTCGGCAAGTTTTTTATAAGTATTTCGTTAGCTCTAGAAGAAATTACCGTTATCAAATTTTTAGGAATCGCATAGTCGCTAGAGGCAGAATTTTTTAAAGTTATTTTTCATGTGTTTTTAGCCGTTTTGCCCCACTTGCATCCCCCTGAAGGAAGGGTTCCGGATCGATTTTGGTCTCCGCAATTTTTTTATAAGTATTTCGTTAGCTCTAAAAGAAATTACCGTTATCAAATTTTTAGGAATCGCATAGTTGCTAGAGACAGAATTTTTGAAAGTTATTTTTCATGTGTTTTTAGCCGTTTTGCCCCACTTGCATCCCCCTGAAGGAAGGGTTCCGGATCGATTTTGGTCTCGGCAATTTTTTTATAAGTATTTCGTTAGCTCTCGAAGAAATTCCCGTGATCAAATTTTTAGGAATCGCATAGTCGCCAGAGACAGAATTTTTTAAAGTTATTTTTCAGGTGTTTTTAGCCGTTTTGCCCCACTTGCATCCCCCTGAAGGAAGGATTCCGGATCGATTTTGGTCTCGGCAATTTTTTTATAAGTATTTCGTTAGCTCTCGAAGAAATTTCCGTGATCAAATTTTTAGGAATCGCATAGTCGCCAGGGACAGAATTTTTTAAATGTATTTTTCATGTCTTTTTAGCCGTTTTACCCCACTTTCATCCCCCTGAAGGAAGGGTTCCGGATCGATTTTGGTCTCGGCAATTTTTTTATAAGTATTTCGTTAGCTCTAGAAGAAATTACCGTTACCAAATTTTTAGGAATCGCATAGTCGCTAGAGGCAGAATTTTTTAAAGGTATTTTTTATGTGTTTTTAGCCGTTTTGCCCCACTTGCATCCCCCGGAGGAAGGGTTCCGGATCGATTTTGGTCTCGGCAATTTTTTTATAAGTATTTCGTTAGCTCTCGAAGAAATTCCCGTGATCAAATTTTTAGGAATCGCATAGTCGCTAGAGACAGAATATTTTAAATGTATTTTTCTCATGTGTTTTTAGCCGTTTTGCCCCACTTGCATCCCCCTGAAGGAAGGGTTCCGGATCGATTTTGGTCTCGGCAAGTTTTTTATAAGTATTTCGTTAGCTCTAGAAGAAATTACCGTTATCAAATTTTTAGGAATCGCATAGTCGCTAGAGGCAGAATTTTTTAAAGTTATTTTTCATGTGTTTTTAGCCGTTTTGCCCCACTTGCATCCCCCTGAAGGAAGGGTTCCGGATCGATTTTGGTCTCCGCAATTTTTTTATAAGTATTTCGTTAGCTCTAAAAGAAATTACCGTTATCAAATTTTTAGGAATCGCATAATTGCTAGAGACAGAATTTTTGAAAGTTATTTTTCATGTGTTTTTAGCCGTTTTGCCCCACTTGCATCCCCCTGAAGGAAGGGTTCCGGATCGATTTTGGTCTCGGCAATTTTTTTATAAGTATTTCGTTAGCTCTCGAAGAAATTCCCGTGATCAAATTTTTAGGAATCGCATAGTCGCCAGAGACAGAATTTTTTAAAGTTATTTTTCAGGTGTTTTTAGCCGTTTTGCCCCACTTGCATCCCCCTGAAGGAAGGATTCCGGATCGATTTTGGTCTCGGCAATTTTTTTATAAGTATTTCGTTAGCTCTCGAAGAAATTTCCGTGATCAAATTTTTAGGAATCGCATAGTCGCCAGGGACAGAATTTTTTAAATGTATTTTTCATGTCTTTTTAGCCGTTTTACCCCACTTTCATCCCCCTGAAGGAAGGGTTCCGGATTGATTTTGGTCTCGGCAATTTTTTTATAAGTATTTCGTTAGCTCTAGAAGAAATTACCGTTACCAAATTTTTAGGAATCGCATAGTCGCTAGAGGCAGAATTTTTTAAAGTTATTTTTCATGTGTTTTTAGCCGTTTTGCCCCACTTGCATCCCCCTGAAGGAAGGGTTCCGGATCGATTTTGGTCTCGGCAATTTTTTTAAAAGTATTTCGTTAGCTCTAGAAGAAATTACCGTTACCAAATTTTTAGGAATCGCATAGTCGCCAGAGACAGAATTTTTGGAAGTTATTTTTCATGTGTTTTTAGCCGTTTTGCCCCACTTGCATCCCCCTGAAGAAAGGGTTCCGGATCGATTTTGGTCTCGGCAATTTTTTTATAAGTATTTCGTTAGCTCTAGAAGAAATTACCGTTATCAAATTTTTAGGAATCGCATAGTCGCAGGAGACAGAATTTTTTTTAAATGTATTTTTCATGTCTTTTTAGCCGTTTTGCCCCGCTTGCATCCCCCTGATGGAAGGGTTCCGGATCGATTTTGGTCTCGACAATTTTTTTATAAGTATTTGATAAGCTCTTGAAGAAATTCCCGTGATCAAATTTTTAGGAATCGCGTAGTCGCTAGAGACAGAATTTTTTAAATGTATTTTTCTCATGTGTTTTTAGCCGTTTTGCCCCACTTGCATCCCCCTGAAGGAAGGGTTCCGGATCGATTTTGGTCTCGGCAATTTTTTTATAAGTATTTCGTTAGCTCTAGAAGAAATTACCGTTATCAAATTTTTAGGAATCGCATAGTCGCTAGAGACAGAATTTTTGAAAGTTATTTTTCACGTGTTTTTAGCCGTTTTGCCCCACTTGCATCCCCCTGAAGGAAGGGTTCCGGATCGATTTTGGTCTCGGCAATTTTTTTATAAGTATTTCGTTAGCTCTAGAAGAAATTACCGTTATCAAATTTTTAGGAATCGCATAGTCGCAGGAGACAGAATTTTTTTTAAATGTATTTTTCATGTCTTTTTAGCCGTTTTGCCCCGCTTGCATCCCCCTGATGGAAGGGTTCCGGATCGATTTTGGTCTCGACAATTTTTTTATAAGTATTTGATAAGCTCTTGAAGAAATTCCCGTGATCAAATTTTTAGGAATCGCGTAGTCGCTAGAGACAGAATTTTTTAAATGTATTTTTCTCATGTGTTTTTAGCCGTTTTGCCCCACTTGCATCCCCCTGAAGGAAGGGTTCCGGATCGATTTTGGTCTCGGCAATTTTTTTATAAGTATTTCGTTAGCTCTAGAAGAAATTACCGTTATCAAATTTTTAGGAATCGCATAGTCGCTAGAGACAGAATTTTTGAAAGTTATTTTTCATGTGTTTTTAGCCGTTTTGCCCCACTTGCATCCCCCTGAAGGAAGGGTTCCGGATCGATTTTGGTCTCGGCAATTTTTTTATAAGTATTTCGTTAGCTCTAGAAGAAATTACCGTTATCAAATTTTTAGGAATCGCATAGTCGCTAGAGACAGAATTTTTGAAAGTTATTTTTCATGTGTTTTTAGCCGTTTTGCCCCACTTGCATCCCCCTGAAGGAAGGGTTCCGGATCGATTTTGGTCTCGGCAATTTTTTTATAAGTATTTCGTTAGCTCTCGAAGAAATTCCCGTGATCAAATTTTTAGGAATCGCATAGTCGCCAGAGACAGAATTTTTTAAAGTTATTTTTCAGGTGTTTTTAGCCGTTTTGCCCCACTTGCATCCCCCTGAAGGAAGGATTCCGGATCGATTTTGGTCTCGGCAATTTTTTTATAAGTATTTCGTTAGCTCTCGAAGAAATTCCCGTGATCAAATTTTTAGGAATCGCATAGTCGCCAGAGACAGAATTTTTTAAAGTTATTTTTCAGGTGTTTTTAGCCGTTTTGCCCCACTTGCATCCCCCTGAAGGAAGGATTCCGGATCGATTTTGGTCTCGGCAATTTTTTTATAAGTATTTCGTTAGCTCTCGAAGAAATTTCCGTGATCAAATTTTTAGGAATCGCATAGTCGCCAGGGACAGAATTTTTTAAATGTATTTTTCATGTCTTTTTAGCCGTTTTGCCCCACTTTCATCCCCCTGAAGGAAGGGTTCCGGATCGATTTTGGTCTCGGCAATTTTTTTATAAGTATTTCGTTAGCTCTAGAAGAAATTACCGTTATCAAGTTTTTAGGAATCGCATAGTCGCTAGAGGCAGAATTTTTTAAAGTTATTTTTCATGTGTTTTTAGCCATTTTGCCCCACTTGCATCCCCCTGAAGGAAGGGTTCCGGATCGATTTTGGTCTCGGCAATTTTTTTATAAGTATTTCGTTAGCTCTAGAAGAAATTGCCGTTATCAAATTTTTAGGAATCGCATAGTCGCTAGAGATAGAATTTTTTAAACGTATTTTTCATGTGTTTTTAGCCGTTTTGCCCCACTTGCATCCCCCGAAGGAAGGGTTCCGGATCTATTTTGGTCTCGGCAATTTTTTTATGAGTATTTGGTAAGCTCTTGAAGAAATTCCCGTGATAAAATTTTTAGGAATCGCGTAGTCGCTAGAGATAGAATTTTTTAAAGGTATTTTTTATGTGTTTTTAGCCGTTTTGCCCCACTTGCATCCCCCGGAGGAAGGGTTCCCGATCGATTTTGCTCTCGGCAATTTTTTTATTAGTATTTGGTAAGCTCTTGAAGAAATTCCCGTGTTAAAATTTTTAGGAAATTCATAAGCTGTTAAAATATAAAATTTTTTATCATGTATTGTCTTGTGAGGGTGGTTTGGGGGCTGATTTTGGGGGATGATCACTTCGGAAATAACTTATATCGCTGTTTCTATTGGTTTTATGCATATATCTAACAGATAATATAAAAAAAACCGATTTTGGGAATATTCGATTTTTCGTTCATGATGAACGTTCAGAACTTCAAACACATAGTAAAGTGATTGGTTATAAATATACTTTTTATGCAATACACTAGCAAAATCTATATCTTCAATATGATTTAGTTTTTATTCGTTTAAATAATAGGATAATTAGATAATTTTTCAAAAAATAAAATTATCATTTATTTTGTTTTATCAAAATTTTAAATTCCATAGTGCTAGGAATGATAATTGATAACATACACCAATTGTTAATTTAAGGCTTTTAAGTGCAAAAATATAATAAAAACAATTTATAAAATTACAAATAAAAAACATAAATAAATTAAAATTTACAGTCCAATTGTTTAGAAAAAAAACTTAAGGCATGTATTTAAGATTACAAAACATTCTATTCGCAGTATTATCACTACTAGGATTTATACAGAGAGTTTTCTCCATGTACAAGTATAGTCGTGTAAGAATTTCTCAAAAGGTTTGAAATGGGAAAGAGCAATGACATTTGTAAGAAAGGCATCTATATTTTACATGACGTTCTGATCTGGAGGAAAGAAAAACGTGAGAAGTAGAAAGAAAGATGTGAAAGAGTGGAAGAAATGAATAGCACAGTGATGGCAAGATTGAAAAGACTGAGAGAAGAAGCAAAAAGAAAAGCAGAAAAAGAAATAGAGAAAGAAAAGCAGGAAAGGAATGAAATAAAGGAGAATAAGCAAGAGTTGGAGGCGCAAGAGGTAAGGGGAGAAAAGTAGATATGAAAGGGGTTCAAATACTGAGTTAAAAAGAAAAAATAAGCAAACTCACACTTACAACATTAAGCCGATTGACGATTTTATAGTGTAGTCACACAACATAAAGACAACACATATAGAAATGAAAAATAGTCCATAAAAGTACGTGTTTGAAATTCCGAACGTTCATAATGAACGAAATATTAACTTAAAGTTTCTAATTCTGGTTAGAATTCCCCGGAGTGTGGTTTACTGGTGACTGCAAGAGTGAAAAGTGAAGAAATAGTTATTATCCGATTTTAAATTTATTAAGTAGCCAAATTCGGTTAAATTTGAAAATGGCAAAAATTTTTCGTTCACTATGAACGTTCGAAATTTCAAACACCTATAAAAGTGAATTAATTAAAATGGAGTGCTAAATCTGGTACAAACAAAGGACAGATGGTTGAAGAAGCTGTTGCAATAGATACCTCTTTTGGTTTTTTTAGCTGAATCATAGTCGTTAAAATTTTTTTTTGCTCGCTTTTTCCTACTTTCCTTAAAAGCTTTACTCATTGTCTTGATGGAAACATCTGAATTGGTTGAAACACCAGCTTCTATACAATCTTTCACTGTCATTGCCTCCGAATATTCATCTAGAATGGGACACAAAACAATTTAATAAAATTAATATTCATACATTGTTCTTTTTTATTCATTTCCTTTTTTTTTTATAGTTTAGTCAGTATTACATTTCATTTTGAAATATTAAGTAAATTATAATTTTGGAAATACCTGCAAAACGATGTATTTTCTTTAGTTGTATCATAATCCATTTGTCATTTGGAATATACTGTTTATGCAGATATTTTGAGATGATAGTATAATCCAAACTTGGTAACAGGCATGTTTTTTTTCTTTCTTAGCCAGCTTGTTAAAATGATAAAACATTTGCTTTTGTCTACTTCAACAACTGCAAATTTCTTATTCTGTTCAGACATGATGGTGAGTACTTGAACTAATTATTATTATTTAGATGATTAATCAAGTACACTAGCTACTAAAAGCTTCAAAAATCACTAGACCAAATGCAGAAAGAAAACGCAAGAACACTGCTATTTTTCATGTGTATCATAGTGTAGGTATCATAGCAACATAACAGAATATGAACTTGATGGTTAGGCCCGTGACACGCAAAAAGGAACAGGGAACAGATGCAGATGTTATGTTACGATCCGAGTCGGGGTCTAGGAGTAGAAAGGCGTTTCTACAATGGTCGCTGGGTTGACCAACTGGAACGTGAAATTCGTGGCTCAATTAAGCGCTGAAGCGCAAGGAGTCGCGGGAAGTTAGAAATAAAACTCGAACACAAAAAAGAATTAACTTTAACTTGGTTGTTTATTTAGTTTATCTTAACAATCTGTTGTCGATTCGAACAATTAATCGATGACGCGTGACTTTAAATAACTTAATCTGACAATAAACTGAAGCCAAATTACACGCACTGATGCAATAACCGTTAACAAATCAGAGTACGCGCACTGATGCAATACTCGTTACTAAGCGGTTGGTTACTAAGTAACTCGGAGCTACAAGCTCAACGGCGCAACTTACCTAGTGACAAGCACTAGATTAGTCGGCTACGATCCCAACGTACACGGTGCAAGCACTATGATTAGTCGGCTGTGATCGACTGGAGAGCATCTGGGCGCAACATGCACAAGTGCAGCAGAGTACCAAGCGAGTTGGTAACGACCCAGGTCTAGTCCTCTCTGAGGGTTCATGGCTCGGTGCTCCCTTTTATATCCTAAGCGCGGACCTTAAGCCGTTGACGAGAGGGTATGGGAGGAGTCAGGCCCTCTGGTGACGAAAAGTTGGAACTTCTTGAAGTCGGTTCCGAGGCCTGTAGGCGCCTAGAAGGGCCGAGAGCTTCCCTCTCTTTCTTGATCACGGGCGAACTTCGTGGTGGGGGAACACCCGTGGATGCTCAGATCCTGACCGAAAATCCCCTCTCGACTTGCGGCGCTTGTGCCGGCCTCTCGATTGGTTCCTCTCTGTAGGCCGTTCCGTTGTGATGTAGTAGCTCCCGGTAGGTAGTGGGGAGAGTACGATGTAGAGGCTGTAGGGCGCCAAGTTGCCTCAGAGGCTTCCCCCACTCTAGAGTAGAGAGTTGCGGTGGAGGGGCGTCAGACCCGAAAGTAGGGTCGAGAGCGATGAGCGGCGAGCGACAGTTGATGGCGGGGAGGGGTTACTTGTCTCCGATTGGCCGCTCCCCTGCTAGCCGTTACGCTCGTGGCTCCCCGAGTCGGTTGCGCCATGGACCCATGAGCTGATGCAACGTTGCCCAATGAATTCCAGGAGTTGTTGATTGTTGATGACTCATGGCTCGTTCCTTGCCGAGTTCAACTGTCGTGCATTCCAGAGGCCCTTCGCTAATGGTCCTTCTCTGAATTGTTTATGCGCTGCTGAGCCGTTGGCTAATGGATTCCGGGAATTGATTGTCCGTTGGTTGTCGTTGCGCTGGCTAATGGATTTCGGGAACTAATTGACCGTTGATTGTCGTCGTACTGGCTGTCCTCCTATAAATAGAGCTTTATCCTACCTGAGCGAGCTTTTCCTAGCCATTATTATTATTACAGTTCGTCTCGTAATTATTATTTATTATCAGAATAGTTATTGATTTAACCGCAGATTATTATCGTTATTTATTGCTAAATCCCAATTTGTTTGTTAACGCATTGCTATACGGGCGCAATTATTATTTGTTAAAGTCAATTAATTAACAAATTCAGTATTGCTTGTTTATCATCAATTTCTATTCTAGTTATCGTTAATTACTTGTTTATAACTTGGTTAATTAACTAAACAATGTATAGATTAATCTTTCGTATTTATTTAAATTATCTTATTACTTATTTGTGGGAATGTTCCGGAATCATTGTAGGGTGACCCTAAATGCAACGATACTCGTTCGCGTAAACGCAGTTCATAACAGTCCCCCCCTTCTTTTAAAACACAAACCGATGGTTCGGGCTTTTACAAATCAAAATTTTGCATAGGTCTAAAATTTGGTTTTTAAGGGTAAAATTTTATTTTAAGGTTTGAAGATTTGAAGTTTACGGGCCGCGGTTCATGTACAATTTTAAGGGTTTTTTCCTTTGCACAATTAAGGATCTGAAAAGGGGGGGGGGGGGGGAGATGAATTTGTAATTAAAGATTATAATTTAAAGTTTAAAAGGTTAATTTTAACAAAAAGAGTTTGGTAAATAAAAAAGGGGAAGTTTATTAGATTTGCCGAATTTAAGGAGTAGAAAAAGGGGGAATTTATTGGTTTTAAATTTTGAAGTGTGAAATTTAAATAGATTAATTTAAATTAATAAATTTTATTTTTAAGGGTGAATTATGAAACGCGGTTTTTTCCTTTTAAGGGTGAAGGGATTAATGATTTTTATTGTTAAGGGTGACGGGTATTACGCAAATTAATTTAATTTTTTTTTTTTTTTTGGGTGAAGAATCAATAAATTTGTTTTTAAAGGTGAAAGATTAATATTTTTACGCGGCTTTTATCTTAAATAATTTAAATTTTTAAGGGTGAATAATAATTTATTATTTAAGGGTGAAATCACGACTTGCCATGGTGAACCTTAGAATTTCTTTTTGTTTTACGAATTTTAAATATAGGACAAACAAAAATTCTGTTTTTAAGGGTGAAGAGAAATCTATTCATTTATTTATTTATTTTTGGTGTATTAATGAATTAAAATTTTTGAGAGTAGAGTCGCGGTCTTAAGGGAATCTAATCGCGCCAACGCCTACGTTTTCGTTTTGCAATCTTTCGGTACCTATCATATCTTAATCGACGAATTGGGGTGCTTGATCCGCAATCAATAAAACGCGCGATGTGGTCAGGTCATGATAATTATTATATTTTACTTCTATTCTAAAAGGTTCGTTGCCCGTATAATAATAAACAAATAAAAAAAATAAACGTTTTATCAGGATATAATCTAGCGAATACTAGAACGTGTTCTATGTGATTTACACTGAATCGTATGGGACATGAACTTCCTAATTATTTAGATCTCGTCTCCTTGTTATTTGGAATAATGGATGAACTTCGGCGCCGATGTTTTGATGAGTGCTCAGCGAAATTTAATTTTGTTCTAAATCAAAAGTCTAATATTTTACTGTCTTAAAAATGAAAATTTATTTAGGAGAATGCTCGCCTTTACAGTGGCGGCAACACCCACTCAACAATCTCCTATCAACGGTTCTCTTTGAAGAACGCTCGTCTTTCGAGTGACGGCAACTCTTACTCAATAACTTTTTTCAACGGTTCTCTTTGAAGAACGCTCGTCTTCTGAGTGACGGCAACTCTTACTTAACAATTTCTCTCAACGGTTCTCTTTGAAGAACGCTCGTCTTCTGAGTGACGGCAACTCTTCCGCATCAACCTTTCCCAACGGTTCTCTTTGAAGAACGCTCGTCTTCTGAGTGACGGCAACTCTTCCCCATCAACCTTTCCCAACGGTTCTCTTTGAAGAACGCTCGTCTTCTGAGTGACGGCAACTCTTCCGCATCAACCTTTCCCAACGGTTCTCTTTGAAGAACGCTCGTCTTCTGAGTGACGGCAACTCTTCCGCATCAACCTTTCCCAACGGTTCTCTTTAAAGAACGCTCGTCTTCTGAGTGACGGCAACTCTTACTCATCAACCTTGTACGAATGAAAAAATCCAAAACAACAGCAATAAACAAAAGTGATTTGATAATTAACAGTACGCCAAAGAACCGAGCTCTCACCAAAACGGACATATATATTTCATTTCGACTGCAACCTAACGATCATCCACCCTATTGCATTGTAATACGCTATGACCTCTTTTTTTGCAATAAATGCAGAACCTTATGTATCGCATAATCCTCCATTTCCGCCTAGCCTCCGGATCGCGAATATGATATTCGGTAATCTGTTTTTGATTATTTAGCGACAGTCCCTCGATTATTTTTTTACAGTTATTCGAGAGGTGGCCCGTTTCTCCACAATGATAGCATCTACGTTTCCTTTCCGCGATTACGTTATTATCATAATGTAGCTCCCTACGCTGCTGGACATATTTTTCACAGGTTATTGCAGTGCTTATGGCTTGCTCGAGGGTGATTGATACCTTCCCGATCATGCGCGTGGCTATTTCGGAATTTAAACCTAGGGTAAAACATTCTATTGCCATATTAGTTGTTCCTTCAATCATTCCGCGTGCTACGAGAGGGTTAAAGCTTTCATCAATAAGCTCACGCGCTTTTTGTAGGATTTTAGTTACCCGTAATCCGTATTCTGATACCTTTTCATTCGAATTTTGCTTTACGCGTGCTAAGTCTGTTTGAACCTGAGGTAAATTTTGGCTAGGTGAGAAAAATCTTTTTAACTCTAGCAGGAGCTGATCTAAATTTTCAAAAGATTTAAATTGCAAATAATCACTGGCTTCTCCGGTAACACGTGATTTTACCAATTTTAAGAAGAAACTTTGGTCAGTCGGATTTACAAAAACTCTCGGCTTCCCTACACTCTCTTATAAACCGATTTACAGAGATATTCTTTCCATTAAATTCGGGGAGTATACGCACTATCTCATTGATCTTTTTGTAACTGGCTAAAGAATCTGATCTAGCGGATTTATTATTTATCGAATTGTTATCGGATTCATCACGCGTAACCGAATCGTCCCTAATATTCTGTAACCTCGGTGCAGGATTCAGAGGCGGTCTAATCGCGGGTAAACTCGGTTCAACGTATTTATTTACTGATAAATCTAGAGCCTCTATAACGTCAGGTAGACTACTATTCCTATCCGTCGGCTTAGGATTTTCCGAAATTGACCACGAACCTGACGCTTGTTCACTACTTACCGACATTTTAAACTAATTGCTCGCTCGCTCAGGTTACTTAGCTCGAATTCTTCCTTTTCGCTGTCTCGCAGATGACCCTGGTAGTTCGGGCAGGAGTTGAGGATTCTTGTGCGCTGATGACTCGTGGTAGGTGCTGGGGACCCGCTGATGATTAGTAGCTGATTTTAACCTTGACAATGCCTTCAGTGCGGGGGCGTGGACAGGCAGTGGAGAGATCGCAGGTGACGCCCTGAATGTAGTTGATATGGGCTTCTTCTACTACGAAGTCGTTGTCTGAGTGTTGGCCTTGGAGCTGCGTCGTTTTCACTCTCGTATTCTGAATCAGGAGTGATCTCTCTTGAGTTGGATGGTGCCTCGACGTCGTCGTTCATGAAGTTCTTCGATTTGAATGGGGATTTCACTTTGATTCTTGCCGTGGACCCAATTCCTCAAATCGGATGTTCCGGCATTCGCCCGTGGTCCAGGGGAAACCACGGCTCAAAAACCCTGGACAGAACACTATACACTTCACTTCGTTTAGTCTTTTCACTCGCGAACTCCTTTGAACAATCCCACCGCTGTCACCAAAATGTTACGATCCGAGTCGGGGTCTAGGAGTAGAAAGGCGTTTCTACAATGGTCGCTGGGTTGACCAACTGGAACGTGGAATTCGTGGCTCAATTAAGCGCTGAAGCGCAAGGAGTCGCGGGAAGTTAGAAATAAAACTCGAACACAAAAAAGAATTAACTTTAACTTGGTTGTTTATTTAGTTTATCTTAACAATCTGTTGTCGATTCGAACAATTAATCGATGACACGTGACTTTAAATAACTTAATCTGACAATAAACTGAAGCCAAATTACACGCACTGATGCAATAACCGTTAACAAATCAGAGTACGCGCACTGATGCAATACTCGTTACTAAGCGGTTGGTTACTAAGTAACTCGGAGCTACAAGCTCAACGGCGCAACTTACCTAGTGACAAGCACTAGATTAGTCGGCTACGATCCCAACGTACACGGTGCAAGCACTATGATTAGTCGGCTGTGATCGACTGGAGAGCATCTGGGCGCAACATGCACAAGTGCAGCAGAGTACCAAGCGAGTTGGTAACGACCCAGGTCTAGTCCTCTCTGAGGGTTCATGGCTCGGTGCTCCCTTTTATATCCTAAGCGCGGACCTTAAGCCGTTGACGAGAGGGTATGGGAGGAGTCAGGCCCTCTGGTGACGAAAAGTTGGAACTTCTTGAAGTCGGTTCCGAGGCCTGTAGGCGCCTAGAAGGGCCGAGAGCTTCCCTCTCTTTCTTGATCACGGGCGAACTTCGTGGTGGGGGAACACCCGTGGATGCTCAGATCCTGACCGAAAATCCCCTCTCGACTTGCGGCGCTTGTGCCGGCCTCTCGATTGGTTCCTCTCTGTAGGCCGTTCCGTTGTGATGTAGTAGCTCCCGGTAGGTAGTGGGGAGAGTACGATGTAGAGGCTGTAGGGCGCCAAGTTGCCTCAGAGGCTTCCCCCACTCTAGAGTAGAGAGTTGCGGTGGAGGGGCGTCAGACCCGAAAGTAGGGTCGAGAGCGATGAGCGGCGAGCGACAGTTGATGGCGGGGAGGGGTTACTTGTCTCCGATTGGCCGCTCCCCTGCTAGCCGTTACGCTCGTGGCTCCCCGAGTCGGTTGCGCCATGGACCCATGAGCTGATGCAACGTTGCCCAATGAATTCCAGGAGTTGTTGATTGTTGATGACTCATGGCTCGTTCCTTGCCGAGTTCAACTGTCGTGCATTCCAGAGGCCCTTCGCTAATGGTCCTTCTCTGAATTGTTTATGCGCTGCTGAGCCGTTGGCTAATGGATTCCGGGAATTGATTGTCCGTTGGTTGTCGTTGCGCTGGCTAATGGATTTCGGGAACTAATTGACCGTTGATTGTCGTCGTACTGGCTGTCCTCCTATAAATAGAGCTTTATCCTACCTGAGCGAGCTTTTCCTAGCCATTATTATTATTACAGTTCGTCTCGTAATTATTATTTATTATCAGAATAGTTATTGATTTAACCGCAGATTATTATCGTTATTTATTGCTAAATCCCAATTTGTTTGTTAACGCATTGCTATACGGGTGCAATTATTATTTGTTAAAGTCAATTAATTAACAAATTCAGTATTGCTTGTTTATCATCAATTTCTATTCTAGTTATCGTTAATTACTTGTTTATAACTTGGTTAATTAACTAAACAATGTATAGATTAATCTTTCGTATTTATTTAAATTATCTTATTACTTATTTGTGGGAATGTTCCGGAATCATTGTAGGGTGACCCTAAATGCAACGATACTCGTTCGCGTGAACGCAGTTCATAACAGTTATCAAAAAAATGAACTGCGGTAGGCTTAGTGCGTTCGCATGGACAAGTAGCAGAATCTTAGGATCGTTCTACAATAATTTATTCCTTAAAAGATTAATTTCAAAAGTAATATTAAATAAAACAACCGATTAAATAACAAACTTATTGGAACGTATGAAATAAAAATCCGATGAATATTAACAATAGAATAATTAATTTTAATTAACAAAAAGGACAAGGTTGCCAAAGTCGAGAATTCCCAAAATAGCATTGCAAATAGCCACATACACGGTCGACTAGCCTTTAAAGGATAGAGGCCTGATTCTAAAAGTGTGCGGGGCTCGAGACAGAGAAATTTCGAGACCAAAACTGTCTCGGCGGGGGGGGGGGGGGGTAACGTCAAAAGAGTGTGTCGGGCACGAGACCAAACTGTTCTTGGGAATTCCGACACACATTACGAGTCGGCTGTCGGGCTGTGTCAGTTGGTCAACGCTTGCGCAGCCAATGTTTTCCCTTCTGGTATAACAGTTTCATCTCGCGCTCAACACTCTTTAAAAATCAGTCCTCTAAAACAGTTATGTTATCGGAATTTCTTTGTCTAGAACGAATTTCAACCAGACTCTCAACGACCTTTAGAGAGGAAACGAGCCAAGAGTGCACAAACAATTTTAAGAAGTATTTACCCTACGTAAAGGAATGCAAAGATGAAAACTAGTCCGAGAATTCTTTGTCAGAGCTTAAGAGACAAACAATTCTCAGAACTATTGCCAAATGGAGCGTACTACCTAACTGCCCGCGGCCTGATTCCGTACCAAAAATGTATCGAGCGACACAGCAACTTGTGCGACACAGTGATTTGTGCGACAGTGGTCATTGGTTGGGAGCAGGGCCTCTCTTTGGTTGGGAGCGCGCCCCGCCCCTCTCCGACGACCAATGAGTAGCCGAAAGCTTACGTAAATTAAAAATCAGTTTCTTTAGTATTGGAAATTGCCCGCCAGGATGTTTTACACCCCAGATAAATTAAAAAATGCACGTTTGGAAGAATTTGGCACAATTTTTTATTTTTACAAATTTTGTACATGAGATATCACATTGTACAGATTATAAATTGGTAAGGTGCAGGATTCTCGATTCCTGGGTCGGGGGGTGTTCGAATCCATGAGACCGGAGTTTTTTTTTCTGAATTTTCCACGAATTTTCTCTGAATTTTCCCTGACTGTGGAGGCTGTAGGAAGCTCAAATTTTCAATCCCCGGATTTTTCCGGTGAAATTTTCGAATTTTCGGGGTCCTCGTGGTTGGGGGAAAGGAGGGAAAAGGCGAGCGAATCTCGGGATCCCTCTTGCCCGGGGCAAACCGTCATACCTCCCCTTTCGGAGCGCTCGCCAGTACTTAGGTGCTACTTAGAATCTCGGTGAACCGGCCTCCACGAAAAGAGTCTTCGAGTTCCACTGCAAGTACTCCGGCTGTGAGCGATCTCTCACCATCACCACCGGCAGAGGACTCCGCCATCGTAGGGCTTACAAGGCTCGGTATGATTAACGGGTCATCCAGCAGGCCACCCACCCAGGTCAACGTCGTTGGACCCGTGTGAAAACCACCCTCCTTGCCAAGCAGGAAGCCGAGCTGACCATACGACCAGTCATCAACCAGTCTCTACAGCGGTCCTTTTCACAGCGTTCCACCGTATCCATAACCAACTGCTGACGCTTTCAGGAATACCAGGCCATGGTGCAGGAAGCAACCCCTCAGCAGAGGGTCTCCGTCGAAATCGCCCCACCAACACCTTCCGAGCCGTCGACCACTAGACGATCCGACAGGCTCCTTGATTAACTGAGGAGCTTTAGGGACGTGAACACTAACGACAAAGGAGCCATCTTACAGATCCTCTCACTCTATCTCCGTGACGTTCTCTCCAGCACACCATCTCCGGGATTACTACTAGCGTAGTACCGCTTTGCTATCAGGCTGCGGATGGGAATCAAGGCCACTGAGAGATACAAGAGGAATTAAGCAGAGCGATTCACTTTCTCCGGTTATATTCAACATTATCATAAACAACCTACTCTGTTCTCTCTTTCAAGAATGTGGCACC
Organism: Torymus aiolomorphi; assembly: GCA_036365515.1. Classification (NCBI taxonomy): domain Eukaryota; kingdom Metazoa; phylum Arthropoda; class Insecta; order Hymenoptera; family Torymidae; genus Torymus; species Torymus aiolomorphi. Next base: position 232,596,597 of record CM070874.1, on the reverse strand, counting down.
ATCTTTAACAACACTACCTTACGTGCCATGGCCTTCAACCTGGTCCTAATCGCCGACTCACCAGCTGGTCTTCAACTTCTACCAGACCACACAGCGAGTTTCCTCAAGGACTGTGTGGTCTAGTAGAAGTTGACAAATATGCGATCTGAGGGATTCTTTACTTACTCCCGTGGTGCATATACTAATACTTCTGACATCCTCAAAATTCCTTCGGTACACTCAGAAAAAAGTTTTGTAAAAACTACCATACTTCTAATAAAGCCACCACAGCCTGTAAAAACCCAAAAAATTACCATACTTTACAGTAAATTTTATAATACAGTATAGTAAAATTTCCTATATGCATAGTAAATTTTCTTATATTTCTAGTAAAATTTCTTATAAAGTATGGTAATTTTTTGGGTTTTTACAGTCTGTGGTAGCTTTATAAGACAGTATGGTAATTTTTACGAAAATAATAATAATTTTTACAAAAATTTTTTCTCAGTGTATGAAACGGTACTTTTGAGGATTTATATTAATACCTTCAACGCGGAGAGGGAGTTATTTCTTTAGTCAAGCATATACGAACTCTGGAGAAAAAAACTATAGATGCTCAAAAGTACCGGTTTCCGCAATATATATATATATATATATATATATATATATATATATATATATATATATATATATATATATATATATATATATATATATATATATATATATATATATATATATATATATATATATATATGAAACGCTAGTATCTGGGACTTTTCGTGTACGTAACGCCAACTTCTGGGATTGTCGAGTGACTTCCAGTCAGACTGGAAGACTTTTATATATATATATATATATATATATATATAAATACATACATCGGTACTATTGGGGTCCTAGAGTTTCTTACTCTGAGAGTTTACATTGGAATACCGGAACAAATACACTTGACTAAAGAAATAATAACCCTAAGGGTACCGCGATTCGCAGGGGGCCTGCGGCGCCCGCTTTTAGTACCGAAATTCCGGAACAAAAGCTCGGAAAAGCACCTAAGATGTATTGTAGACGAAGCCTTATGGACCTCAAAAGTAGCGATACATGCATCGTATTTTTGAAGCCGGTCCCCAAAAAGGACAAAAGTCCCCAAAAGTAGCAATCTATGGTGTATATATACCCCAAAAGTACCAACACATATACCTATATATATGTATGTATATATATATATATATATATATATATATATATATATATATATATATATATATATATATATATATATATATATATATATATATATATATATATATATATATATATATATATATATGTTTGTAAATTGCAACTTTTGAGGAGATGTGAACCTTTCGCTCAGAGTTCGGACAATGTGACTAAAGAAATAAAGACCCTCAGGTTACCGACTCTGGAAAAAGGGGGTATAGATTTCTCCTCAAAAGTCGCGATTCTTGCGTTATACGTTGATATCTCTTCAAATATACCAATTCCCATAGTTTTATATATATAGTTATCGTTTATATCTGTTCCTCAGAGTAGAGCTGCGTGAAAGGTCTGATGCTCTTATATCTCCCTATACTATATAGTTGTTTCAACAATTCTGACCAATCAGCCCCCCTCGACCCCGCCCCTCGGCCCCCTCGCCACACTCAATGGCCTCCCGCAGCCCTCCCTCAAAACAACGTTAAAATACGTCTCTAAATATGAGGTTTAGAATATCCAAAGGCCCCGAAATGCTCCTCTCCCTCAATGGCCCCCCTCATAGCCCCCCTTAATAATCACCCGCCCTCAATGGCCCCCCCTCAATAGCCCCCCCTCAATAGAGCCAGAGGTGTAGAGGCAGAGACATAGAAAGAGACAGAGACAGAGATATAGTGACATAAAGTAGAGACAGAGACGTAAAGACAGAAATGTAACGATAGAGACGTAAAGACGGATACTTAGAGATACAGGCGTTAAGACAGCGACATAGAGATAGAAAGTAGAGATTGAGACATAGAGATCGAGTCATACTTTCGGAGACATAGAGAGGGAATATTCAACATATTGCCTAGTAAAAGAGCCTCTGGAGAGAAACGTAGAGACAGACGTAAAGAGAGAAGTAGAGACAGAGACGAGACAGAGACGTAGAAAAAACCGCTGCCAAGTGATTGGCACGTAGCTTACTCCAAATGAATTTATCGTTCCTATATGTATAGTATATAGTTCAAATATAAAATATGTTTATTTTTTCTATATGTTTGAAAAAGATATAAAAATTTACAATGATTTAAAAATTCATTAATATTTAAAATTCGACTTTATTCCGCTCCGCTGTCGATATATCGCATACAAAATAGTCTATAAGTTTCAAACTGATACATGAAGTGTAATTTTTCATGTAAGCAAAAAAGACTCAGATACAGAGATTACAACCTGTAATGTAGGGACAGGGATATAGCATGTAGAGGCAGAAATGAAAAGACAGGGACGTAGAGACCGAGACGTTCCCACAGGGGCGTGGAGACAGAAATTTGAATACAGAGACGTAGATACCGAGACGTAGACACAGGGGCATAGAGTCAGAAATGTAAATACAGAGACGTAGAAACAGGGCTGTAAAGACAGAGGCATGGTGATCGAGACGTAGAGACATAAAGTAGAGACAGAGACATAAAGACAGAGACGTAAAGACAGAGGCGTAATGACAGAGACGTAAAGACAGATACCTGGAGAGACAGGCGTAGAGATGGTGACGTAGAGATAGCGATATAGAGACAGAGCCATAGAGATCGTGTCATAGATGCAGAGACATAGAGAGGAAATATTAAACATATTCCCTAGAAGAAGAGCCTCTAGAGAGAGACGTAGAAACAGAGACGTAAAGAGAGACGTAGAGACAGAGGCGTAAAGACAGAGACGTAAAGACAAAGGCATAGAGACAGAGTCGGAGTGACGAAGACTTAGAGACAGAGACTTAGGGAAATAGTCGTAGAGACATAAAGTAGAGACAGAGACGTAAAGACAGAGGTGTAACGACAGAGGCGTAAGACAGACGTAAAGACAGAGACGTAACGACAGAGGCGTAAGACAGAGGCGTAGAGACAGAGTCGGAGTGACGAAGACTTAAAGATAGAGATGTTGAGACAGAGACAAGGATGTAGAGACAGAGAAACAGAGACAAAGACCTAGTGACAGAGATTAGAGAAAATAAACATATTGTCTAGAAGAAGAATAAAATATAATTAAAACGAGTATAATTCATGTATATAAATGTATAATTCTGTATAACATATTTTCGCTCCACTTCATTTTACAGCGCCTCTTTAACTTCACAGTTCGAGCTTAAAGTAGGATTCAAATAACTCAGAAAATTAAACCTCTATCTTCACTAATTCTGAATATTTATTTTCATTCTTTTAAAAGTGTTTATTCCGATCTCAACATATATGGCTACTTTTTTCCTTGAAAAGCAGTATCAAAGTTAGATTTGTTTCCCTCTTTCAACAAATTTAACTTTTGCGAGAAATATGACGATAATACCCGCATTTGCGGGATATGTGGCCATATTTCCCTCTTCTACGGGAAGAATGGTCATATTTCCCTCTTTTGCGGGAAATATGGACAGATATTGCGCACATTTTCATGCGCACGCCTTCACTTATCTGATTGGTTGGAATTGGGCCCCGACCCTCTACGACGATCAATGAGAAGCGAGCACACGTGCCCGCGGTGCATAAGTGGGTGAGACGGAATTTGAAGAAGAAGCAAATTTCAAATACTCAACTATCACATTCGACTTATAGTTATTTCGATGTGTCTCTATGGTCATTTTTATGTTGGATCATAATCACAAGGATTTAAAATATTTAAAAATATGTCGACTTGAATAAAGTTAGCTCGATTTAAAAAGAGACCTACATTCAGAGAGAGCTCACTCGCCCTTGCTTCTCTCATTGGTTGCCACAGACGGGCGTGACCGCTCTCAACGAATGAGAAGTGAGCGCGTATGCATGAACGTTATTCTCTGTGTCGCACAAATCGCTGTGTCGAGTGCATTGCGCGATATACTTTAGTTAGGGAATAAAGCCCCAGCCAATTAAATATAGTGCAAAATAAAGAAAGAATAAATGACGGTTTAATCACGAAAACTGAAAAAGTTAGTATCGAAATAAGTACATGAATGAACATTAGTGTATTCGTAAGTTTTATGAGTTTTATGAATAGTGTTTACGTTTTTAACTTCTATAGGTATATCTTATAACGCTATTTCTGTAAATGTTACATTAAAGAATTTTATCACTTTTTCACGATATTATATCTAATTATTTATCTTCGTAACTCTTTAGGGAGCGGCCACAATAACGTGATGCTTGTTTTATCACGCGTGATGTCTCGATTGCGACGGCCAATCCCAGAGGCCTGATTCTAAATGTGTCTCGGCCTCGAGACAACTGCTTTTCTTTTTAAAGGAGCTCCCTGATTGGTCTACAGCTCCGGATTTGGTGTGTCTCGACGTCGAGACAAATTTAGAATCAGGCCCCAGCTTGGCTCCGGTAGCCGAGAGTATTCAGATCGGGGCCACATAAGCGCGGCTGTACGCGGAAGCACGCGGACACGCGCGTGCACGCGCTGACCTCTATTGATAAGGTTGGCAACTTTGGCTGTTGTCAACCTAACAAATTAAACTCTGAAACGATCGATAAGAACAATCGAACGATCGTTTCAGAGTTTAATTTGTTATTTTGACAACAGTGAAAGTTGCCAACCTTATCACTAGAAGTCAGCGCGTCCGCGTACAACCGTGCTTATGTTGTCCCGGCCTCCGTCCGCTCGAGACAAGCTGGGATTGGTCGTCACCAACGAAGCTAAAAGGTGAAGAACTGTTTTGCAGCTTAGGCTGGCAACAGCACCTATAAAAGCAACTTCTCGACAGTCCAGAACATGGTTTTACAAAGGGCGAGAAATTGCTTTTGAGCGCAACTGCCAGCCTACGCTGCCAAAGATTTCTCCACCTTTTGACATCGCTGGTCGTCACTCGAGACATCACGCGTGATAGTATTACGACCCGCGTCGGAGTCTGCGAGTAGAAGGTCGTTCTACAATGGTTGCCGCGTTGACCAATTATAATCTGGGAACGTTGCTCAATTAAGCGCTAAAGCGCACAAAGTTGCGGTAGGTTAAGCGATAAGTCAAACTCAAGAAACAACTTGAACTTTGGAATTTATTATATTAATTAAGTACTTTGAATTTTAACAAATAAATAGACATTTCAACTGTGATTTTATATAAACTCAATGATTATTACTTAACAGCGCCACATACACACTGCAAGCACTAATGTAGCAGAGTATCAACTAGGTGATAACGGCCGAAAAGCTCTAACGTAACTGAGAGAGATGAAGCGAGATCTAGCTGCTGAGCTCGATTCTCCATTTTATAGTCTTCATGAAGATGTGGTGGTGGGGGTAGAGCCAATCAAGACTATTCCTTCTTCCCGGATAGATTACTGGAGAAATCTGGTTTAATCCGGTTTCTTGTTGGGAGTGGGGCTGATCTTGATGAAGAATTCCAGTTTGATCCGGTTTCCTTTAGTTTTGTCCTTGAAGTTTATTTATAGAATTTCTCCGAATTGATTTTCGTTGATGATTTCTTGGAAAAAATCCTGGTAAACAATAAGAACTAAAGATGATAAATATTTCCTAGAAGGAGGGAGATGAGCGTTTCTCCGAGTGAGTTTTATATAGTTATAAGTTAATTGTTATTAATTTATATATACTCGAATCGCAAGTTGTTTAACTATTTATTTGGATTTTGTTATTTGGATAATAGTTTATTTAATTACACGAAAGAACCGAATTATTTTATGTTGGGCGATTAATGAATTATTTATACTCGAATCTAATTAATATGGTTAATGGAATTAACTATCGGATTAAGTGGATTAATTATTTATAGGGAGGGGTTTTCGATTGTTATTATACTTATCAACTCGAATTATAAATTTTATCAATTGAAGGAAACGCTCGACGATTTATGTTAATTTAATAAGTGAATCTAACGGCTATTCAGGGCGAAAGATAATAGATAAGGAAGGTGACTAACTTATCAATCACTTTTTTCTATATATGTGTTTAAATACATATTTAAATGTTTAGAAGCTATTTGACACAATAAATAGCAGTCAAAGAATTATGCACAATATTATAATAATTAAAGTGCAGTCAAGAATTTTTAAAGGATATGGAAAGGGAAGGTAAACGTATAAGATAAAAAATGAGAACGAAAAAATAATGGCCCAGGCCGGGGTCGAATCGACAACCTTCTGCTTACCGGGCAGCTACGCTACCATTTGCGCCACTGGGATGACAATCCTTTCCAGGCCCTAACCGCTACTTAATCGTTCTCAATTTTTATTTCCCAAATCTCCCCCGTCTGCATTATTTTCAGCCGAAGCAGACAATATTATTTTATCAATTGAAGGAAACGCCCGACGATTTATGTTTATTTAATAAGTGAATCTAACGGCTATTCAGGGCGAAAGATAATAGATAAGGAAGGTAACTAACTTATAGATCACTTTTTTCTATATATGTGTTTAAATATGTATTTAAATATGTATATTTATCTTATACGTTTACCTTCCCTTTCCATATCCTTTAAAAATTCTTCACTGCACTTTAATTATTACAATATTGTGCATAATTCTTTGACTGCTATTTATTGTGTCAAATAGCTTCTAAAAATTTAAATTTAAATTCACGTATGGAGGAATTGCGAGGAATAATGTCTGGCAGCCAATCACAAGCAATTTTTAAAAAGTCGTATTCCTTCTTATTCCTTCAAAAAGGAACACGTCTTTTTAAAGCTCTGATTGGCTGTCAGGCGTTATTCCTCGCTATTCCTTTTTACGTGCAAGAGGCGTAAAATTCCTTCTGTTACTCATATATATATATATAGATGTAGTAACCCATGTTATCGTTGGTATCTGTTATTCTGTTCCTTAGAGCTGTTTGAAAGGCCACACGGTTACTTACCCTACCCCTACCCCGTATTCCGTATGAATACCAAAGATATATATCTATATATTTAATATGTATAGATATACATCCCTCTGAATTTATAAGGTGTATGGGGTAGGGATACAATAGGGTATACCGTGTGGATTCTCTCTAAACAAATGTAAAGGTTCCTGCTTCCATCCTCTTCTAGTGCGCATGCGCAGAGACAGTTGATGGCCCGTACCTATGCAACCGCTAATGTGTAGTTAGATATATGTAGCCAAACAGCGTCACCTTTAAGGAGTTTCTACATCGATGCGGCTGCGTGTGCGCACGCCGTGTATAAGGTATACCTATATAGATGTACGCGCTACATATAGGTATACCTTATACACGGCGTGGGCACAAGCAGCCGCATCGATATAGAAGCTTCCTAACCAAGAAGAAGAAAAAGAGACCACCCCCCTTCCAGCCGATGAAAATTGCCAAAATCTAACAAATAAAAATACCAAAAGATAGGATTTAAACTGCTCCTTCCAAAAATATTTGTTATGGAAACTGCTCCCTTTTAATTATTGCAAAAAAAATTAAATAAATTGGTCATTTTTTTATATCTTTAACGATGAAATATGTGACTAAAGAAATAATATCCCTCTGAATGTCGATATTTATAATTTTTACACTAACAGGGATATTATTTCTTTAGTCTTAACGCACTTGGAAAAATTAAAAAAGTTGGAAGAAAGTCGAAAGGAGGTTAGCCATATGAAACGCTTTTTATTTTTTATCTTGAAAAGTTGAATGTTTATAAAAAATCTGATGGTGGAGCAATTTAATATTGATTAGGAGCAGATTACTGCTATTTTTATTTTATTGAGAGCAGTTTGATTAAGCAAGATCGAGTTAATTAAAGATGCAAAAATGATTAAATTATTTTATTTTTTTTACAATAATTAAAAGGGAGCAGTTTTCATAATAAATATTTTTGGAAGGAGCAATTTAAATCCTATCTTTTGGTATTTTTTTTATTTCATTTGGACAATTTTCGTTGGCTGGGAGGGGGTCGGTGAAAAAGAGCGACTCTGGCGCGGTGCTCCTTCTCGTCTCGGTCTTTCTTCGCAACTGCTGCTACTGTTTCTGCTGTTGTGCAAGCCTTGCCTGCCTGTTTGCAAATGTCCTTAATATAACACGGTAAGATTTTTAGAAGTTCAATAAAATTTTTCTCTTGTTTATTTTTTACTTATTTAGACAATTTTTCATATTATTTTCATAACAAACATAATATATTTTAATTTTTCTCTTAAAAATAATATGCTAGCTAGATTTTGCTATGCTTTCTTATAAAGTAACTGCTCCAGTACATAAATGAGTATGAGTACTTTAACTGTCTTTAAACTTAATATATAATATAAAAAATTAAATTCAAAAATACAATATAGTGTTGGAATATATATTATATTTATACATGTTTGTATATTGGGATTCTTAACTTAATAAAATTAGATAGCAAAATTTTTCTGAATAGTATATAACTTCATCATCTAATTTTTAATAAACTTTATAGGTGACACTTTTAGTAAAGCCTGTGCTCCAGAGGTGCCTTAACGTGCGCAATCCTGTCTGCACATACTTCAGGTCTCGCCAGTGTCGACTGCTACCGTCGATTCTGCAAGTGATAGCTGGTGCTTACTCTCATTTATCTCGCTGCTGCAGGATTCAACTGCCAATCTCCAAGTGTGTTTGGGCTTCTGCACTTTCTGCGCAACTGCTGCTGCTGTTTCTGCTGTTGTGCAAGCCTCGCCTGCCTGTTTGCAAGTGTCCTTAATATAACACGGTAAGATTTTTATAAATTAAATAAAATAAGTAAAATTTTTCTCTTTTTTATTTTTTACTTTTAAATTATTTGAATGTTAGATAAATTTTTAACAATTTTCCATATTGGTTTTATAACAAACGTAGTCTTTTATAAATTTTCTCTTAATAAATAGCTGGCTATTTTTTTCTTTACTTTCTTATAAAGTAACTTAAAACATTACAAAAAAAAATGCAATACAGTATTGTGGGACACTATTATACTTATATATGTTTATATATTGAGGTTCTTAACTTAATAATATAATTAGGCAGAAAAATTTTTCTGATTAATATAATTATCATTTAATGTTTTAATAAACTTTATAGGTAAAACTTTTATTAAACCTGTCTGCGTTCAATGCATCAGTCTGCAATCCCATTTGTGTCACTACCTCACTGCAGACCTCACTGCCTGTAATCCATTAATACTCTCATCTGCTGCTGCAGCCACAGCTTGCCCACTCTCTCCGTGTCCAGTCATCAATATAATACAGTAAGAGTTGATTTTTGTTGATGGTGAAATAAAAATATTTATACCACTCTAACCTCAAAATCACAACTTTGGTATGATTTTTCGGCTCTCGTGGTATAAAATACCGTTCGAAACGAGTGAGGAAGTAAATCATCACCTTCCGCACCAGTGTCGAAATGTACTATTTGAATTTTGCTCTTCTTTTTTCGCTTGATATTTTTTGCTTGTAAACTATTTGAATTGAGGGTAAGTTAAATTTTTCGATCAAAAAACCACTTTCAATTACTTAATTCTAAGGGTGTTGTTTGTGATTTTTGATATATTTACATTGATCAATCAATTTTTTTTAACTTTTCAACTCATAACAGCATGAGTTTTAAGTAAATTTAGCTTGGTTCCATCAGTACCCATTATGTTTTAAAATAATGTTACGTTATACTTGTTGGTACAAAATAGTTCAAGTTCGACAACAGCTGTTCACTATCAGCTGTTGTCGAACTTTGAATCCTAAACTTAAAATATCTTCCTAAACTTAAAATATTTTCTTCTATTACGTATTATATTATTAACATAGTTATAAATATATCTTCTATTATGTTCTATGTGTGTATGTGTACACACACACGCGCGCACGCGCGCGCAAACCTTTTAATAATGTGTGTATGCGTATGTATGTGTATGTATGTGTGTGTGATACACACACACACACACACACACACACACACACACACATTATTAAAAGGTTTGCAATCTGTAGTGCTTTTTGCATGTGTATATATTATGCAATAAAATTATTGGTCTGTCTTATTGAACTCGCATTTCCTGTCGCTTTTTAAGTTTTATGTCGATATATATTTGCTGCCTCTTTGTAATTAAATAGTACATAGTGTTAGAATACTTTCATAGACAGATTCACGTAAAAATGTTATTGTGCACCGTATATTTACTACCGTTTTTTCGTTTAAACTTTATTAACAACGAATGGCATTATCCTTTATAATATATCTTGCCTCAGATTCTAATACGTTCATTTTACATCCCATCTTTATTTTGCTGTCACTTTACTATGAATTTTATTTCGAGTTTTATACTACTTGTTAGAATTTTGCGCTGTATATATTTTGAATATTTTTTTCTAAACGTACACCAATATCATATAAATTTACCTTACATTCATTATTTTTAATTTAAGTTGGTAAACCAAAATTACTTAAGGGTACATTAGAGTACAGTTAAGAAAAATATTGTGCACCACTCCACTGATTTAAAAACAAAATTTTAGATTTAAGTTATTAAAAATAAAGTAAGTCTGGTGCAATTCTTATACATTTACTAGTGTATATTCCCGATCTTAGAACTGCACTTACGTCTGAAATTTTTATGCGATGCATACCCCTACTGAAAAATCTCACGTGAGATCTCACGCCAAAATCTCATCTGAAATTCTGGTCCGCGAGTTGCTAAAATTCCTTCAATGATAAAAAATCAGTTTCTGGGAATTAGGAATCGCCTATTAGGTTACGCCAACCTCCAGATAAGTTAAAAAATTTACGTTTTGAAGCGTTTTAGTCAGTTTTTACATTTTTAGAAATTTTACACATGAGATCTCACGTGAGATCTCATGTCGAAAATTTGTAAAAATGTGAAAAAAGACTAAATCGCTTCAAAACATAGATTTTTGAACTTATCTGGGGGGTGGCGTAACCTAATAGGCGACTCGTAATTCCCAGAAACTGATTTTTTATCATTAAAGGGAATTTAGCAGCTCGCGGACCAGAATTTCAGATGAGATTTTGGTGCGAGATCTCACGTGAGATCTCATATGAGTTCTCACCTGAGATCTCACGTGAGATTTTTCTGTAGGGACACATTTCCAATGTTGGAATTGCACTTTCCGTCTGCAGGTTTCATGAAATTCTGCTGCACTCTACTTGGAGCAAGAAAACTACGAAATTCTTGTGGAATTCTTACGCACTCATGCATGCTCATTCTCAATGTAGAAATTGCACTTTTCATCTGTAATTGTCATGCGATTCTGCTGCACTCTACTTACAGCCAGAAAATTACTCAAGTCTGGTGTAATTCTTACGCACTCATGCATGCATATTTCCGATGTTGGTATGGCACTTTTCATCTGTAATTTTCATGCAATTCTGCTGTACTCTACTTGCAGCAACAACATTACTCAAGTCTTGTTGGAATTCTTACGCACTCATGCATGCATATTTCCGATGTTGGTATGGCACTTTTCATCTGTAATTTTCATGCAATTCTGCTGTACCCTACTTGCAGCAACAACATTACTCAAGTTTGGTGTAATTCTTACGCACTCATGCATGCACATTTCCGATGTCGAAATTGTACTTTTCATCTGTAATTTTCATGCAATTCTGCTGCACTCTACTTGCAGCCAGAACATTACTCAAGTCTAGTGGAGTTATTACGCACTCATACATGCATATTTCCGATGTTGGTATGGCACTTTTCATCTGTAATTTTCAGGCAATTCTGCTGTACTCTACTTGCAGCAAGAAAATCACTCAAGTCTGGTGGAATTCTTATCACTCATGCATGCATATTTTCGATGTTGGTATGGAACTTTTCATCTGTAATTTTCATGCAATTCTGCTGTACTCTACTTGCAGCAAGAAAATTACTCAAGTCTAGTGAAATTCTTACGCACTCATGCATGCATATTTCTGATCGTATGGCACTTTTCATCTGTTATTTTGCAGGTTTCCAGCTGGATTTTTTTGTCATGATGACATTCCATGAGGTTTCTCAGTATAAAATGCATTATATTATTCAGTTGGAAGTCCTCGTTGATACATTGCATGTTATTTGGAGAAAAATTAAATAATACATAAGCTGTGTATTTTTCTGAAAAGAATTATATTTTTTTAAAAACCTTTCTCTTTTTGATTTCTACTTCAAAAATATTTTTTTTTTTAAGTTACATAGCGATTTTAATGAATAAATTTTGCATACTGAAAGAAATGGTCTCTTCTTAATGATAAACAAATTTAACACTTTTATGTATAAGAACAATCTTCTTTAGTTTAAGTTTTGCATGGTTATAGAGTTTGTAGTATGGTAATTCAACTATTTTTTACTTTAAGAAAAAAAAGCAATACAATTTTTTGCTACTTTATAGGTCAGAGTGGGGTTAATACGTACGCCGTTTTTTTAAAGCAGTTTTTTTTTCAGTACTAAAATAATTCATTATACTAGGTATTAACACTAAGTTTAGTGTTATAACTCATTAAAAAACTTGTTGTGAACCTTTTATTATTTGTAAATCATTGAACTGTTCTCAATTGAAAAAAGTCGTTTTTTTATGTCATACCTAAGCCACGGGGCAAATTTGTACAAGCATTAGGGATAATTAGTACATTTTTTCCCAGATCAGTTATCTTTTTTGGTAATTTAAAATAATTAAGCCTAAGGTACTAATACTAAGTTATGTTAGAAGTAATGTTAGAAGTTATAACCTACACTAAAACTTTTGATGGACTTTTTATTTTTTGTCAGTTAAGGTGATGTTATATACCGACATAATTTTAAAAAGAGTACATCTCATGAAAATACCAATAGAATCATCCACAAAAAAATCTGAGTATAGTATTTACATATACGGAGCGCCTGACAGACGTGTTTTTCCAAAAAAATGATCAGAGTTTATTTAATTAAATAAAAACCGTACTGTCGGTAAGTAGGAATCTGTAATTGACCTATTTTTAAAACGAGCACAGCTAACGAAAATACTAATAGAATCGCTCAAAAAAATTTCTGAATATAGTGCTTACGTGTCCGGAGCGCCTGACAGTCGTCTTTTTCCAAATAAACGTTTGAATGTTGATTTAAAAAATATTGAAATCAGGGTATCACATCACCTTAATGACCTGTACTCAATTGACAAAAAAAATCATTTTGTACAAAATAACCCCAACCCTGATGCTAATTCGCGGTTATTCCATACGTGTATATTAAAATCTTCTAAATCATCATAGTAATTATATGTGCCAATTAGATCTGACAGAATTGTACGAAACAACCACGATTGCAAGTACTGATATCAAATTTGATATATCAAGGTCTATCAGACGTCAACATTTTTGTTATTAAGTATGCTATAAAGATATTATTATCCAAGAAAACATTTTGTACACACACATTTTTCAGATGAATTTTCGCATAGCTCCGATTTTTCAGAACAAGCTTAGAAAATAACGGAATAAACTAAAATTGTTGAATAAAGTCATGAAGTCGTGTATATAAGTTCGTCTCTACAAATAGGTTGAATTTACCTTATCGACACTAAATAAGAAAAAAGTTTTTACTCACAAAATAACTGATGTGTACGAAACTGCCCCATGTACAAAATAGCCCCACTCTCCCCTAGCAACAATCTATGATAGGCAATGTTGTAAATAGATTTGTATTCCTTATACACACAAAGATATAGGTGTGCACATATACTGACATTCAAAAAATGATACTTATTTTTTAGTATTTGTTACTTTTTCTTTCTTTTGTAATTACCTTTGACGTTATATTTTTTTTTCTTCACTTTAGTAAAATAGGTAATCACAAATTTTACATACCATCGGCTGAAAGGAGAAAAGAGATAACTCAGTCAAGAGCTAAGAAACCAGAAAACTCGACCGAGCGCTAAGGATCCAGACAACTGGGACGAAAGCTAAAAACTCAGACTTCAACTGAGGGCTAAGAAACCAGACAATTCGGTTGAGAGCTAAGAAACCAGTCGATTCGGGCGAGAGCTAAAAAACCAAACAATTCACTGGTCTTTTTTATTTCATTCGCTTTAGTGAGAACTGCTTTAGAGATTCAAAAATTCAAAGAGCCTGGGTTCATTACTAATTTTTAATCTACACATGAGTGATTTTATGTGAATCTATAGCACCCATTATTTTAGCAATATTGCTCCAATATTGCTTTGGCATATTACCAATATTCGCCAATGTTCCCTCAACACTTTTATACATGGATGCTATCATGGAGCAATGTTGCTGCAATCCATGTCATAGCAATATTGCAGTAATATTGAGCCAATATTTCTCAACCCGAAAGGAATATTAATATTAAAATTATATTTTTATGCTGATTTTTCTGATGACTTTGCGATATTGCAAGCATATTTGTACAATATATAACAACACTAAAAGAATTCGTGTTCATAAATATTGGCTAAATATTGGTGCAATATTGCTTTGACGGAGAGCCTGACCCATCATTTTAAAAAAGCAATGGTGAAACGAAAATCATGGATTGCAGCAACATTGCTCCATGATTGCATCCATGTATAAAAGTGTTGAGGGAACATTGGCGAATATGGGTAATATGTCAAAGCAATATTGGAGCAATATTGCTCCAATATTGGGTGCTATAGGGACAGCTGTTGAAGGCCAAAAATTGCTCAAAATTTTTTTCTTGTTCCAAATTAGCCCCAAAAGGCAAAGATAGAGTTTTATACCAAAATATTAAAACTTTCTAAAGTTAGATTTAATTGAAAATTTGGAGTTTTTTCATAAATCTTCAATTTTTAGGCACGACCGCTACTCGGGAGAGCCTTATAATTTTACCATAGCGAAAATTGTGCCATTTTAAAAACTAAGAATTTAATATGTGAAAAGTCGTTTCTAGCCAAAATGAGTGTGTTTTAAACGTTTTCTGTGATGTATGTGGGAGCGTCCAGCAAAAACGGGCCACCGAGCGCGCCCGGTGCCTTTTTTCGCGTAAAAGGCGCTCTGTTTAACTCGTTCATAATCGTATGCTGCGTCTTTGAAAAAAAAACCAAGGACCTATATCGATAGATTTTTTCCTGCTCTTTCCAATGGTGCCATTGTTTTTATTGCGAAACGCTTTCTTCCGGACGAAAACTCGAGTTGAATATTGAAAGCCATTTTTCTCAAAGTATATCATGTTTTTTTTCAAAATAAACTACACCATTGGAAAGTACAACTCTTAAGCTTCAAAACCCTATCTTGGAGAAGTTGGAGAAATAAAGGGTTTAAAAGTAACAACATGAAAAAGACAGCGCCGAGGGTCCGCGCGAGCCCCTCGCGCCCGTGCGTACGGCACGTTTAAGTGCACGCTCTATTCAATTCGCTAATAATCGTGTACCAAGTCTCTGAAAAAAGAACTAAGGAAATATATCGATAGATTTTTTCCTGCTCTTTCCAATGGTGCTATTATGTTTAATATATTTATGTTTAATATATTATGTTTTTAAAATTTTGTTATATAAATGAACAAAGTTCATTGTAATATTATACTAAAAGTTACAACTAGATCCAAAAAATTATGTCCACGCATTGGCATTGTAAGTTACAAAACATTTTATATTTACAAAAAAGAAAGGGCGAAATAGCACATCGCGTGTATTAATCCGCCCTTGAGCATAGTGTAAAAAGTTCGGGCAGCCGCTGTCTTTTTGATCTTACTATTTTTGAACTTTTCATGTTTCAACTTAAAAATATAATATTTTATAGTTTAAGACTTGTACTTTTGAAGAATATAATTCATTTTGAAGAAAAGACTGATATTTTATTGAAAAAATAGAGTTTAAACATTCAAATGGAATTTTCAACTAGAAGGAAGCATTTCGGAATAAAAATAATAGCACCATTGGAAAGAGCAGGAAAAAATCTATCGATATATGTCCTTAGTTCTTTTTTCAGAGACTTGGTACACGATTATTAGCGAATTGAATAGAGCGTGCACTTAAACGTGCCATACGCACGGGCGCGAGGGGCTCGCGCGGACCCTCGGCGCTGTCTTTTTCATGTTGTTACTTTTAAACCCTTTATTTCTCCAACTTCTCCAAGATAGGGTTTTGAAGCTTAAGAGTTGTACTTTCCAATGGTGTAGTTTATTTTGAAAAAAAAACATGATATACTTTGAGAAAAATGGCTTTCAATATTCAACTCGAGTTTTCGTCTGGAAGAACGCGTTTCGCAATAAAAACAATGGCGCAATTGGAAAGAGCAGAAAAAAATCTATCGATATAGGTCCTTGGATTTTTTTTCAACGACGCAGCATACGATTATGAGCGAGTTAAACAG
Source organism: Torymus aiolomorphi (assembly GCA_036365515.1). NCBI lineage: Eukaryota > Metazoa > Arthropoda > Insecta > Hymenoptera > Torymidae > Torymus > Torymus aiolomorphi. The sequence continues at coordinate 232,580,212 of CM070874.1, read as the reverse complement.
AGCGCCTTTTACGCGAAAAAAGGCACCGCGCGCGCTCGGTGGCCTGTTTCTGCTGGACGCTCTCATGTATGTCTGTACGTCCGTATGTAATCAAGTTTATTGGTTATCTCAATGAATTTTCAACCGATTCCATCGGGATTGCGGGAAAATGCTCCTCTAATTATACCTAAGTGCTGGTTCTCAATTGAAAAAGATCGATGAAAAGTTTCAAAATGCGAGCACAAAGAAACATATCAAAAAATCGATTTTTAAGCTTAATGTCTAAAAAAATTAATTTTAAGCTAATGTCTACAAGCCTACCTGCTAGAACTAATTAAAATACATCTTTTTTATGTCAGAAACTTTCTTCTACGAGCAATATTTGCCAAGATAACTGCGAAAAACGGCAAAAAAAGGTCAAAAATTGACGATTTTAGGCTATAACTTGACAGGATTTGATTTTATACAAAAATGTCAAATTCAAAAGTTGTAGATAATATTTAAATAAAACTTTTTCCTATTTATCATTTTTGTGTGAAATGAACTCCTGATAAGTTAGACTTATAAAAACGATTTTAAACGCCAAAATATACATAAAATTGACGATTTTCGGCAATAACTTAACAGGATTTGATTTTACACAAAAATGTTAAATACAAAAGTTGTAGATAATATTTAAAAAAAACTTTTTTCTATTTAACATTTTTGTGTAAAATCAACTCGTGACGAGTTAGACTAATAAAAACGATTTTAACGCTAAAATATACATAAAATGGACGATTTTCGGCTATAACATGACAGAATTTGATTTTACAGAAAAATATTCAATACATAATCTATAGATATAATTAAACAAAACTTTTTTCTATTTAATATTTTCACGTAAATCAACTCCCGACGACTTAGACTTATAAAAACGATTTTAAACGCCAAAATATACATAAAATAGGCGATGTTTGCGTATCATATAAAGACTTGATTTCCAATAGAATTCTTAAATATAAAGGATATAGATATCGTTTAAATACCAATGAAAAAAACTAAAACAATAAATAACAAAAACTGTTACATAAAAGCTGTCAAAACTTACAATTTCTTGTCAATGATCTAGAGAACTTAGTATGTGGTAAAATCGAAATTGGAAAAATGTTTAATAATTCGGTTGTTAAAAATCTATAATTATGTTTTCTTACTGTTTTGATAACAATTAGAAATTACATATAAAATTACACAGCTTAACCTGTTAATTATGTTCACAAAACCTAAGCGATTGAACTAAGAGAGTCAAAATTGTCTAATATTATAAAAGTACATGTTAAAGTAATATCATATTACGCAAAAAAAAACTAATGTAATGTATGTGTTATAGATTTTGTAATATAGTAAAGTTCAATGTATAAAGGATGCAAAGCTGACTTTGTCAGTCTTACAGTGTCCTGGACAACTATTAAATTGGCAAGTCTCACTTAGTAAAAGTCTGCGAAATACATAAGGATGTATTATAACAACAGATACCTTGAAATGAGTTCGCATACCCTGACTAAACTCAGAAATTAACTATATGAGCTTTTATGACTAGCGACAACTGCCTACCCGTATCGCATCTAACCACACACACAGCACTTTTATGATATCCCCAGTTCCTAATTATCTATCCCCTCACATTCTAAAGCACTAACACTTGAAGATCACTGATATAGAGCTGGAGAAGATGCAAATTGAGGCTGGATGGCCCAGGGCAGGCACTACTCCATGCATGACAGTCTACTCAGAATTATCTAATAGCCATCTGGGAGGGAAATACTGATAGAGACTGTCATGTGTGTCTCAATCTCGAGGACTGCCTCACAGTAGAGATGAATAAAACACCTGAACAGATTAGCCACTGATCTGGGAGACAAGCGAAGAGAGTTGAGCACCTAGAAACCACATATGACTAATGAATAGTTGACAGAAAAAAACATTACCATATAAAAGAAAAGTCTGGTTGTTGTTCACTATTCTCGCTGCACCAGCTACCTGCAACAATTAGAGAGGAAAGACTGGTGGAACCTCATTCATTGTTTCATTGCTGAAAACACCTCCAGCCTGAGAGTCACTGAAGGCAGCAGCAGTAGATTAACTATACACAGAGCCACTAGTATAAGAGTCAAACACGCACATGGGAAGTTGAGTATCTGAAAAATTAGTCATATATGACTAATAAATAAATGAGCCAAGCAACATCACCACACTGAAGAAAACTTCTGCAGTAGTGCCCATCTTTTACACTACTCTCGTCGCCAGATACCTGCAATAGAGAAAGTACCACCAGCTTACCTATCAGAGAGGTTAAGAACGAGAAAGGGCTTACGAAATTTGCTCTCGTCGTCGACACGCTGCCTTTCTATGTCTCTGACGAATAATATCATTAATCAGTAACACGATGAAAGGGACGACATCCTCCAGGGCGGCGTATTGCAACAGCTGTCATCACTGCAGGGAACGCCGGGAGCCGGCGATTGTTGACATCACACACCATGGACATACGCGCAGGCACGCCGCCATATATATATAGATATACCATATCTTATATACAGGGAGCACTCACGGTCACGTGGGTCGCATGCGTCTTTCCGCTTGTGCGAACGCACTATACACAGCCGAGATAGTAACCGTTACCCGGCTGCTGTACTCAGCAAGCCAAGACAGATTATACCATTGCCGAATGCACCCGTGTTGATTTTTCTCTTTTTGTTTTTCTCCTATTCGCGGTATTAGTGTATGTGTCCATGTGCCTCGAGTATTTTTTCGTAATTGTATACGGTACATGTATAAGTTATACGAATACCAGTGAGCGATTAGTCTACAGTTTTCGTTAAAACTGTGTAAAATTTAACTTTATATTTTTGTATTAATCGGGAGTAATGAAACGGTATTTTTCCTTATATTATTCAAAAGCATTTTACTTAGCACAAAAATTTCAAGTACAAAAGTTGTGAATAACATTGAAATAAAATTTGTTTTCTATTCAACATTTGCATAAACAAAAATAAAAACTATTATTATAATTCAAATAGAAATTATGAAAACAATGTTTTTAATTTCAAATATAATTGCAATCATAGTTATACTTATATATTTAATATTCCTATGTGCACTTTAATCATATCAATTAATAATACTTAATTAATTTATATATGAATCATAGACTATTTGAAAAGTTATCTAATACATATATCTATATGCATGGAATTAAAAGGCATAAGGTAGTGGACCCGGTTCTCGATAGGTACCCAGTTGTCGATAAAAGCGGAATAAAATGCAATTTTACGCTATTTTTAACAATTTTGTGATGAATCAAAATTTCTGTTCGCTTTAGAAATATCCAGGAATTAATATATTCACTTGTAGACGGTCAAACAGTGGCATCTAATGCGTAAATAAATAAGTTACAAATCAGTCTCCGATTCGACTCGTTTCTCTGCCATTGCATTAGCAACGAGGCTAACAGAGAGCGGATCTTTGAGAAATACGTTTTCACAGAAAATGAGAGTTTTTTAGCACTTTTTTGATGCAACCACATAATAGATGAGTCAAAAAATTCAACTCAAACTGGTAAGACGTGATTTACTTTCTATCTTGTATTTTAATTAGGTTATCGGAAATACCTTCCACAAATGTACGTATAACCGAGCTTTCGATAGCGATTTACTGTTGATGAAAAAGACCTTTATTTTTCATTATAGTGTTTTTTCACAATAAATAAAGTAAAATAAAGCAGTGAATCATAAAGAAGTAATTATGTTAATATATTTAGGTATGACTTTTTGTTTCTTTTTATGTTCTCAGAATCCAACCTCACTCTGATATAAATAACATTTGTAACATAACCTAGCATAACCTCCCTTTCTCATTATCGAAATCTGGGTCTTCCACTTATCGACAACTGGTCCGATGCGTTAAATCATTATCGAGAACTGCGTCCATCAGACTTTTTTTTCTTTACCGTATTTTTAATACATGTCAATGCGAAAATGCATTTTAATTATTTTATTTGGATAATAAATAACTATATTAAGCTAAAAATAACAAAAAAACAATACTTTTTCGTTAAAATTTCATTTTGAATAGTAATACAAATAACCGGGTCCACTACCTTATAAGTGTAGAATTAAAAGACAAATTTTCTACAAAAAATAATAAATATCTAATAATAAATGCATAATTTCCATTTAAACGCAATAAGCAAAAATCTGGGGTAAAAGAATTCTTTAAGTAGTACCGAATGTCCGCTTGAGGATGATTTTCTAAGTATTCACAAAGTATTCTTATAGATTACGTTGTATAAAATATTTTTGAAAATATTTTTAATAAAACAAAATAATATCAATGGAAAGTAATCACAAAGTAATTATAAAGTAATCACTAAGTATTCTAAAAGATTATTAGTATTAGTACATCATAACATATGTAGACGATTCGAATTATAATACGTAAGTGTTCGTCGATGGCGCAAACGGTTAAGACTTCGCCTGTCAACCCGAAGACCCAGGTTCAAATCCCCATACCGGCAGGATTTTTTTCATCGTTAAAATTGAATTTTATTACTTTATTGTTCATCTTATCTACTTATTTCTATAGAAAAATCGATAAATTATAAATTTATAATATTTAATAAAAATTTTTTGTATTAAAAAATGTTCTATATCAACGTAAGGGATTCTTTGTGAATTCTTTGTGAATGCTTTCTGGAGTCTTTATGAATTCTTTAAGAACTCTTTTAACTATTAAAAAAATTTGGGGTTATTAATTTGGCAAAAAATATTTCCATAAAGAATTCTCTGTTAAGGGGGGGGTATGGTTAATTCCTAAAAAAATGGGTCATTTTTAATGATTTTTATATTCGCTCCAGTAAATGAAAATTTATTTTAATAAAAAGTATACGATTCAGTAACTATTGTACAATATTCTGTGAAATTTTCATTGAAAAATATTAAAAATTAAGCCGTTAGCAGCAATTCTGCGGAGGTGCCTTGACAAAATGTTGTTTTGCGGTGGACAGTATATCTCAGCACTGGATCGTCTGAAATTAAAAATTGAAACAGATATCGTTAGATAAGCACATTCTCGAGGTAACAACGAGAGGGATTTTTTTTCTCAATTTTTCAATTTTTGGTGACATAAAAACAAAACTTTGACATAAAAACACCGATTTTTGCTAAAAAAATTGACATATTTGTTACTGTAAAATTGTTAATAATTAAAAAAAAAAAAGCTCTCGTTGTTACCTCGAGAATGTGCTTATCTAACGATATCTGTTTCAATTTTTAATTTCAGGCGATCCAATGCTGAGATATGCCGTCCACCGCAAAACAACATTTTGTCAAGGCACCTCCGCAGAATTGCTGCCAACGGCTTAATTTTTAATATTTTTAAATGAAAATTTCACAGAATATTGTACAATAGTTACTGAATCGTGTACTTTTTATTAAAATAAATTTTCATTCACTGGAGCGAATATAAAAATCATTAAAAATGACCCATTTTTTTAACGAATTAACCATACCCCCCCCCCCCTAATACTTAAAGAATCAGTACCGATGGGACATTCGAGATCGGATAAAGTGGTCCAATAAGAATTCTTTATGATTACTTTCATGGAAAAAGCGTTCATAAAGTAGTCTTAAAGAGTTCATTAAAAATTCTTTTTGCTTATTGGGAATCTTACTGCAGAGATGTATTTATGTATATTCTAATGATAATAACGATGAAAATAGGTATTACAATTAATGCAATAATAACATTATAAGGTTTTATGAGCATTGCGGTCGTGCCTATTATGTAAAAACGAAATTTTTACATAGGGAGGAGGCGGGCGACGAGCGAAACGAGGAGCAGATGTGTGTAGAGGCGGGGGGGGGGTGGCGTGTCGAAGGCACGCTGGGGGGCGCAGCCCCCCTAGTTATAATTTTTTATCTAAAAAATTTGAAACTTTTTGTATATCACATTATATAGGAAAAAGTTTGTAAATTTTGAGTAGAATGAGGTAGGATTTTGGAAATTAATAGCTTTGATGTTTGTTATTGATTGGTGGTAATAATATCTACAAAATATGCCAAGGGCAAATACGAACATATAAATTTTTTTTAGGATAAGCTTTAAATGTAGCCAGAATATAGTAGATTTTCTTACAAGGGTGGAAAATGGAACTTTCGCACGTACGTAACATGACAGCCGAGGCCGTTATGTTACGTACGTGTAGAGTTCCATTTTCTTCCCGTGTAAGAAATAGTATTTTTCTCTGTGCCAGGACGAAAGTACGTTCACTTATATTTAGTGAAAAAAGTTAAAATCACTATTGCTATAACCTTCCAGCTGACAGTCGCATCGCGCGCCCATGCTTTTACTTTCGCCGTAAGACCGGTATGGTAACAATCGCAGCGCTCTCGTGGCCACTCCATGTAGTGCTTGGAGGTTAGATGACTCGCCTAGTCTGTTTGTCTGCTCTTTCCCGTTATGCGTGTTAATGTGTAGTCGATGCCCGCCCAACATTTGCAGCACGAGCGTGAGCGAGTGCTGCTGATTGGGGCGGAAATCGAAAATACATGAACAAGCCGATTGTTACATACACGTGTCCCAATTTGTCGCAAAACGAATTATTAATGAACTCTTTAAATACTACTTTAAGAACGGGTTTCATGAAAGTAATCATAAAGAATTCTTATGGACCACTTTATCCGATCTCAAATGTCCCATCGGTGCTGATTCTTCAAGTATTACAAAGAATTCTTTGCCATATCATTTTTTGCCAAGTGCCTCATGGTTGTCCGAAAAATTGAACGGGATAATTTAAGCTCGTGAGTGCGAGAGAAGTTTCTTCTGTGAATGTCTCTCTCGCTTTCACGGGCTTAAATGGTTCCGTCTCATTTTTCGGAACGTCATGTGATAACAACATCACAGTCCAAATGCGTTCCTTTTAATTTTTCAGAACGCATGATGGTATAGCAGATTAATTTTGAGAGCGCAACGCGCTATTTATCGGTACCCATACCCAATCATACCATCCTTCTTGAGAGCGCTTACACGCTCTCGATGCAAAACAGTTTCGCGCCGAGGTGGCACACTTCCGCGACATGCGCGCGGCAACTGTTTCAGTCATTTCAGCAGTTAGTAAAAGTGCTACTTCTATCTTAAGCGAACGGCGTAACTACGTACTTTCGCCCAAGCGATAGAGAAAAGTATTTTTCAAGTACCTTTTTTTTTTTACTGAAAATAGGATTCAATTAGAAAAATAAGGTAAAGCCTTTCAACGAGTTAAAAAACAGAAAAATCCACATTTTAACCCTTGTTACACGAGCATCAAAAGTTTTGTTTTAAGCGTATACCCAAATCTCATAAGAGTACCGTGTTAAAACTGTTATAACAATAATAATATAATGCTTTATTTAACCTTATGGTAACATGTGTTACATACGGGTCATTCCATGTCAGATTTACACTGACATTTTTTTTAAGATTAAAATATTTTTTTTATGAATCTTCATAAAAAAATATTTAATACGTATTTTTTATTTTTATTTTAACTCCATAATTCCAGAATTATGATTTTTCGAAATTTAGGATTATGGCATAAGATTCTTTTGAAACTCTTGCATTTCAACGAATTCTCATCCCTCGTGAAAATATTATATGAGATCTCATGTGAGATCGTAATTGAAACCAACAACGATCTCATATGGGATCTCATATATAGTTCTCATATGCGTACGTTATACGAATTTCAGACATATCAGATCTATATGAGATCTCATATGAGATCTCATCTGCAATTTTCATTAGTTAATAAATAATTATTTTTACTGTAAAAGCATTAATAAATATTATATTTTAATTAATATTTAGAAATAGAATGAAATAAAATATTAACATTAGTAAAATGTATTGATAAAACTTTATTGTTTTTTTTTCAGATTCATTAAAATATTCTGTCTATTCATACTTTTACATTACCAATAAATTATTTATTAATTAATTAAAATTGCAGATAAAATCTCATATGAGATCTCATATAGATCTCACATGTCTGAAATTCGTATAACGTCTCATATGAGAACTACATGAGAACTTATATGAGATCGTTGTTAGTTTCAATTACGATCTCATATGAGATCTCATAATATTTTCACGCGGGATTGTAGGAAATTCGTTTAAGTGAGTAAAAGTTAGGATTTTTTCTCAACTTTTCAGAAATTAGAACGAAAACTTGTTATGAATTTTCGTTCTATGAAAAATTTATGTAAAAAGTTTTAAAAATGTTTTGGACCGTTTCCGATAATGGAACGAGGATTAGTTTAAAAATTATAAGCAAATTAAGAGCTCTGCTCCATTGTAGCATCAGACCACAAATAAGATATTCGTTGCAATAAATTTGAGAACTTATAGTGACGTCTTTTATTACATAATAATACAAATAGTATATGAAATAGATATTCATTGCAATAAATTTCAGAACCCATAGTAACGTCTTTTATTACATAATAATACAAAGAATATATCAAAGAAGAAATCGGGAAGGATATCATTCGTGTCAGACTTACAGCACGTGGCGCTCTCAATTTGCTTATAACTTTCAAACTAAACTTCGTTCCATTTTCGAAAACGGACCAAAACATTCTTAAAACTTGCCAGATTATTATTTTTCATTAAATTTGAATATAAAAAATGCCCAAATACAACAAACCAATCCAAAACCAAAACAATCACTTTTTTCATAAAATTTTCATAGGACGATGTAACGTTGTATCTACTTAAACCTCGAATGGAGCCTAGACAATTAATGCTAAAGACTGGAGTAGATTTTCCGCTACTGATTTTCTCCGATACCTACGACTCGGAGCCACGCTGCGACTTGCGACTCGTTTCTCGACTGGTCAAAACGAAGGCAGCAACAACTGCAACGATTCAAGAACAGCCAACGACATGACAATGGGGATCCACTGATTCCCACGATGATAGACTTGGCTCGAACTATTCGCAAAGATACGCACACAAAGGAATAACGAACACTCGTTAATAAAAAACAAACACGTAGGAGGTAAAATGGAGTTTATTTATTAAATGAAAATGGCGGCGTCCGCCATTACGCGTCGCTGAAGCGTCTCTCTTGTCTGCGTGGCTCCCTTTGGTCTCATCTCGCCAACTCCCGCTGCGGAACCTGTTAAACACACCAAATTGATCACGAACAGTACGCCCGGACAGTACGCCCCGTGTTCGTACCCTCTATGATACCGGGCGACAGTGGGGGGGATTGCCGCAATCTCGCAGCTCTCCGATCACCTGAAGACTCGACCCCGCAATTCACACTCGACCCATGATACGACAATCGGCACGACCCAAAACCTCAGCCCCAACTCCTCACTCGATCCACGACGACACTCTCAGCACGCTACAGCCCGACTCAGACAACTCCTTTGCTTCAACCTGGAACAACAACTTACTCGATCCCAAGTCACGACCGGAGAGAACTCTCTCCACCCGAGCTACTCAAACCTGCAAAGAAAGACCCTGAACACACCCAACAACTCGAATCTACGACCCCTCAACACTATTGTTGAGCCGCCAGTCACCTGCCATGACGATGATTCCACTTACGTACCAACTTTCCACTTTATAACTCTGCGCGACTTCCTATTATCGGTGAACTCTTCAATTTGCTGTCTAGAACAGGAGAGAGCGACCTTTTCGCTTTCCTCCGGCTCTTTACCTTGCGCGCGTCCTTTTCGCGTTTCGTGCTCGCTGGTCATTGGCCCTTCCTTCCCCCTAGCACTATCACTGGCCCTCTCTCATGACTCGACTATGATTTGAGCGCACCAACTCGAGCCATGACGAAATTCTCTTCCTTCCGCCCTCTAATTGTTCCGGTTCGATTATTCCCAATGACGGTCGCGGACGCGGTCGTAAACGCGCGATATGAGTATCATACCTTCTCTCCGTTCGCGCTATGCTCGAACGCATTCACTATTTCCTACTCTTACGCGCTTCACTATCAGCGCGCCCCTCCCTCTCTCCTCGGCGCGCGTGCCGATACCGATATAGTTGCGCGCAGCCCACGCCGTCAGCCGCCGGCTGCTCGGCTATTCTCTCTCTCTCTCTCTCTCTCTCTCTCTCTCTCTCTCTCTCTCTCTCTCCGCGCTGCTCTCGTGATCGCGCTCCACGTTGTGCGACTCTCCCGTGCACGTGATGGTGTGTGTGTGTGTGTACTCTGTGTATGTATTGTGCGCAGCCGCTTCCTCGGCAACGGCAACAACAAGAAGGCAGTGCTCACAAAACACGTGCCCGCTTTCTGCCGACGCCGAGCGAGTAGCTACCTGTGACTCTGTCACAATGAAAATTCATAATAAGTTTTCGTTCTAATTTCTGAAAAGTTGAGAAATAATCCTAACTTTTACTCACTTAAATGAATTTCCTACAATTAGAATTTGTTGAAATGCAAGAGTTTCAAAAAAATCTCCTTTATCGTAACCCTAAATTTCGAAAAATCATATTTCTGGAATTATGAAGTTGACATAAAAATAAAGAAATAGGTATCAAATATTATTTTATGAAAATTCATAAAAAAAATATCATCTTTAAAAAAATGTCAGTGTAAATCTGACATGGAATGACCCATACGTCTTGTGGGCCTTGTTGTTGACAACTAACTCTTATATTTATCTCATATAATATAATTAGCCTTATACTACTCTTATATACAATCTGAATACAACTGATTAAAAAAATAATATCCGTCGAGTGAGCGCGGTTTTGTCTTTTAAACCTATCGAATTGAGATCTCATTTATTCACATCCTTTTACGGCATTTAAATTGTACACACTTTTCTTTCGTCTTACCCTATTTTCCTGTATCTTTCTTACTTCTTTACACTTTCTTTCTTATCTTCTGTCTTTCTGCTACTTTTCTTCCTCTTCCTTTACTTCCAGTTTTCTCTCCTCCCTTCCCGCTTCTCCCTTTTTACTCGCCCTTCTGCTCCAGTCCCTTCTGCTCTCATCGGTTACTTCTCTCTCGTCCCTATCCTTTCATCCGTTCTCTATGATACCTACGTATCCTTGCGTCCTTGAATCCAGCCCTTCTTGCCATTCCTACATGCCTTAAATTGCCCTCGCTCTGAGTCCCTTCTCTCAGCTATGGATCTCCATTCTTCCACCACCACCATTCTTTCTCCTCCTATTTACTCCTGGACTCCCATATTTTCCTCTTCGTGTCCTTCTCTTCGTACCACACTTTGAACCACTGTGCATCATTCGTTTTTTCGACCTCCACCTGGATCCCTTCTATGATTTCTTCTTGTAACTACTCTATCATAAATCTTCCTCCCAGTAGTTCTTTACCTTCTAATCATTAGTACCTTGTTGTGGTGTTTCTCTACGATGTCCCTTCCACCTCTGCTATCTTTCCCTGTTCCTGTATTCCCTGGTGAGCAGGCTCGCTCTTCTAACCTCGCTTTTTATCCTTTTACCTCTTCTCTCTCTTCCGTATTCACTAGAGTTCTCACTCTCCTATTCGCTTCATCCGCTCTCACTGTTTTCGACCTTTTTCCGCTTACCTCCTACCATTTTTTCTTCTATCTTCTGTAGCCTCTCTTTCATTCTCTTCTTTTCCTTGCTCGTCTTCGCCTGCATCGATTCCTCTTTCGCTTTTCATTCCCTCTCCTTCACGCCATCCTTTTTTATCCGCTCCACTTCGTCTTCCAGCTTTCTTATTTTCTTTTTCAGTTCTTACTTCCTCCTCTTTCACTTCATCGCCCTTCCTGCCGCGCCCATCTCACGTACTTCATCGTGTTGAAGAGCATGAGGCTCAGCGGGCATCTCTGCATCACCCCTTCTCATATCTCAAACTCATCGATAACCTCTCTTCCAATTTCTATTCTTGCCCTCATTTCCTCGAACAGATTGTGCATTCTTCTGACAAAGTTACTATCAACTCCTTTCTTTCACAATCACTTCCATATGTCTTCTCTCTGGCATCTGTCAAACGCTGATTCATGTCCGCGAAGCATACAATTATTTTTCCGCTTTCCTTTTCTATCCTTTTCCTTATCACCTTCTTCAGTACATAAATGGCCTCTGCGGTTCCTGTTCCTTCTCTGTATCCCATCTGCGTGCTATCCAGCACCCCTTTCTCCACCAATTCTTTTTCCAGTCTTTTCCCCACGATCTCCACGTAAAGTTTGTACACCGTGTCTGTAGTGTTATTCCCTTGTAGTTGCCGACCTCGTTGTTGTCCCCTTTCGTGTAGATTGATCTTATCGTTCCTGTCTTCCACTCTCACGGTACTTCTCCATCGTCCCATATGTTGTTTAAGTCAGTTCTCTACGAGCTACACTAGTCAAAATAAGTACACTTCTAAATTTTTGTTTATTACGGGATATACTTCATTAAACAGGTTGCATAAATAAACTTCCACCAAATAAAGATTATGCATTCAAACTGAACAATTCTATTCATCCAAATTATTAATAAAAATTCCTACCGAGAAGCTGATTTGATTCATTTTATGAGGTTAATTGTTCCTTTTTTGTATTCATTAATTTATGAATCAGTGTCACAGACTCTAAATGAATATTTTGAGAAGTGTTGAATAATTGTTGAAAACTCTTTTATTAGGTAAAAAATTTTCGACCAAATATTAGCGTTAATTACTGAAATATTATGAGTCAAGGGGCGAAAAAGTATGATTTCCGATAGAGCCCGTGTTAAATCACAAAAACTTGAAACATTGATTTCTACAGTCAGAAGCCGTTTTTATTGACTAATCTACCACTGTGTAAAGTTTTATCTTAATATTGTCGTTAATGGTCGAATCGATAGAACTACCTTAACACATTCGTTAAGTCTCCAAGTAATTCCCCCTCTTCGATTATCCACGCCTCGTTCGTGATCTGGTCCTGTCCCGCTGCCTTCTTTTTGAGTGTCCTGATTGTCTCTTTGACTTACTCTTCCGTTATGTTCTGTACCCTAGACTCATCTTCCTCCTCTACCTGCGCACCCTTCTCCGTTTCTTCTACCGTATCATCTGTTAAGGGTAGAGACCACTTGAGAAAAATTTTTTCTCCCGGCTACCTAATTAATTTTTCCATCTAGTATGTTGTATAGTACATAAAAATAGAAATTTTTACCAATTTTGAAATTTTTAAATTCAAAGCCTTTTAGGGTTGGATGTACATCATTTTGATAGTAAATACTCAAAATCTACCTAGACGTATTTGAGTTAAAATGAATATTTTTTATTTGACTTATCATAATGATTTTTTAAAATAAACACTCAAATTTGTTAAATTTTAAACTTATTTTCTAGTTATAAAAAACAATATAAATAAAATTTAAAAAAGCTTTTGATATAATTATTTGAAATGCATTCAAGAATATGCACGTACAATTTTCAGGATGATACATAAATATTTAAGACGGAAGAAACAATTTGAATAATGAATATTTCAATACTGAGAAAAATGCATTTAAAGTTTAATTAATATAAAAACAAGACTTACTTCTTAAATGATCAGTTTGGTTATGTTTGTTGTCAGATTTTACTATAAAAGGGAGTTTCTTAAAAAGCTCCTGCTTCATAAGAGGAATCATTATTTTCTTTCGGAAGGTGCCCATGCTTTTTTTTTGTCTTCTGCTCTTTGCGATGTTGCTGTTTCTAACTGCCTCAGCTCCCTTACAGTGTCCCGCTGCTCAAAAAATCTGGAAGTGCTTGGATAAACTTCATCAGTTGTCAATGCGTACAAATACGTCTTTACAAGACCATTGTTGTACTCAGATACTACATTGACAACAGCCGTCTCCATCCTTCTGCTATATTCCAAATACTACTACTTGACATAGTATCGTGTGCTTCATAAACTTACTAATGAGCAGTTATAAGTACAATATTCTTGAAGGCACTGTCTTCTTTATGCTGTGCTTTCAACTGCAATTGAAACGCTTTCTTGGACAAGCGGTTCATGTTCATGATAGTACAAAGTCACTAGGGCAGCAAATCCTAAACCAATAGAATTAACACTATTCACAATTGATTCACTAAATAAGAACAGCGGGCTTGCTTCATAATGGTCCTTCTGTACGAGGGTTTGAATAACTCTCTCCAGCCACTTAACTGCAAGACATACACTTCAATATTATTTTTGAAGAGTGCCTAATCGCATCAGAAAATTCTACACTAAGCTCTTGCTCTCCACACTCACTATACTTAATATTTTGTAAAAGTTTTGACCACACTGATTCATACACAAGAAGAAATTTTCCTATGTTGTAATCAACAGGTAGTTGTTCTTTACTTGGCAGGTTAGAGTGTTCCACTTTTCTTTTGGTATTTTCACTGTTTAAACTCAGATTAGCCTTTCTCTTGGTCGGTCTTCCTCTTTTTGGACGCCAACTTCCATTAAGAGAATGCATTTTTGTCTCTTCGAAACAGTAAAAATACTCCAAAACACAATAAACAGATATATGGACTTTCGTCTGCTTGATTGTTTACTATGTACTAGGGATGGGTATGTATGAAACTGGCTGTTAAAAACAAGTCTTCTACGCGTAAAAAACTATGTAATATACTGTACGAAACTTTTAGGCTTATCTACAATATTTTACATGAAAACCATTTAATTAAATTTGAATCGTGAAAATTTAACTACTTTTTCTATAACAAATAGGTATTGCGCTGTACTCGTAAATCGTAATTTTATTGAGTAGGTAGTAGCAAGGGGTACACTTTATAGAGTACTACTCGTAAAAATATAAAACAATTTAAAAAAATTAGCGATAAAGCATCTTTGAATTTGAATTATAAGCTAATGCTAAAAATGGTGTAAAATGAAGAAAAAAATTAATAAATACAATTTTCAAAAAATATGAAATAAAATACTATATTATCAAATTTATGTATAGACATGGTTTTTCTTTAAAGATAAAAAGTTTTAGATTACTTTTCTGCAATAAAAAAAAATCGATGTTTTGGTCATTTTCAAGTGGTGTCTACCCTTAATATGTAGTGCCCTCTGAAATGGTCTCGCCACTGTTCCCTTGGTCATTCCCTTGTCCTTCGCATTTTTCTCTAACCATTCTTTACCTTTACTCCTCTTTTTGTTCTCTAGAAAGTTTCTGCAGTCTCTCCTTTTACTCCTCCATTCTTCTTCGTTTATTTCTCCCTTTCTCAGTGTCATGTGCAGGTCCTCCGTCTTCTTATGGCACTCTACACCCAACCACTTTGCTTCATAATGCTCCTCTGTTTTTCCGTACATCTACTCACGGTATGGCATACGTCACCTTTTTCTTTAACTCCTTCCAGTTCACTCCCTCCCCGTATCCTTCCAGTCTCCTGCGGTACTCCTTTATTCCTTTTTCATCCCACTTTATCACGTCTCCTCCCTTTCCCCTTGCCTTCTGTTTCCTCCTTTTCTTCTTCTCCATTTCACTCTATTTTTTGCTCCAAAGGAAGATGGTCTGACTAAATTCTGTTGGCTATTACCATCTTTAATGTCCTAGCTCCCTGCCTCGTTCCTTACCGTATAATCTATTGTGGTGCAGCCCCTTTGACCTATCTGCTTCCATTAGCCGTCGTCGTCTCATTTCGTTGCACCGTTTCCAATACCTAACTCCTGATCTTCCGCCCACCAAACCAACTCTTTTCCTTCCTCCTTTATTCTCGAGTCCTTGCTCTTCCTCCCCTCCTCCCCGTTACTATCCCGCAGCCCGCTATCTCGTGCCGTTCTTGCATTGTAGTCTCCAATAATTATAATAATTAAATATAATTATCCAATGATTATAATAATTATATATAATATCCGTTCGTATTGTTCTCCACCCATTCCTCCATTACTTTGTAATTCTCTTCTCTCCTGTGTCTCATGTATGTGATCTTCCATAGCCAGCTCTCCCCATCATTCTTCCACCTCGGTACCATGGCTTTATCTATCCCGCTCTCCACCCATTCGACTTTTAAGTCTAACATTATCCTCACTGCTAGTAGGTTTTATAATTATATAATTCTCTGGATAAATTCACTTACAATATATATTTAATATTTTTCTAATTTATTAATTTATTTTGAAATTTAAATGAGAAGGTTACTGTTTGAAGAAAGTCTTACAGAAACAAATAGTGGACCGAATGTCGGTTAACTGACACACATATGCGCATGGTTTGCATATAAACACATATATACACTCTTGCTTAGAAATAGGTGATAATACTTCGAAAAAGCCATTTGTATTATATAAGAAACAACGATTCTCAACTAAAAAGAGAATCGTCTGGTTTCTTAGCTCAAGCCCAGTGGTCTGGTTTCTTAACTCTCGACCGACTTGTCTGATTTCATCGCTCAGCCGAATTGTCTCATTTCAGCTCTCAGCCGACGATGGATGGCATTTGAATTATTGACAATAGTACAAGAAAATGTTGAAAGTAGATTTTTGACTTTTGAGTCGTTGAAGTTTGTAACGTTGCAACTTCAATCAAAAATCAAAATTCCAAAAAATATGTGGAAAAAACATAAAAATAAAATAAAAGAAAAAAACTTATCCCCAAACACTCCATTTTTTGGGTATACTTTGAAGCGTGCAGACAGGTTACAAAAAGTACTCAAGTTAGATTTCTAATTTATAGTTAGTCAGATTTTAAAATATGTAAAATTGAAATAATAACGTTCCAAACTACTTTAAAATGACAACAACAACAAAAATTAACTTGATTATTGGTGCAATAGAACGACAGCACGCTTTAGGAAGAGGTAAAGTAGAAAAAAGGATTTTAAATAATAAGTAGTTATTATATTAACAGAAAGCATGACTTTAAAAATGCTCTATGTACATAAGTATAAGAGAGAAATTGAGCGGGAGAACTGTGACTCTAAAAGGTCGAAATACGAGTCAACATATGAATACCAACATCTTACAAATTGAGTATAAAACATCATTTACAAAATTAAAACATTATTCACAAATTCTCAATAAAAATATTTACATACACATTTTTCTATCTTTGCCTAGTCTGGCGTTAAAAAAAATCACGTGAGTTTTCGTATGAGTTTTGACAAAGTCACGTGATTCTCGCGTGAAGTTTTTGTCGATTTCGTCTCGTGATTTTCACGTAAGATATGTTAAAATCAAAAATGAATGGTTTTAATACAAGGAAGTTAAAAAATAATTGAATGTTAACGACGTGGCCGCGATAGGAGTTATGATCCGGATGATAGCACCTATTATGGCGACCCCGTATATTGAAAATTAGTTTTGAACATTTTTTTTATTTCCATGTGAGAAGTTACGTGATTTTCATATGAAATATTATAGAATAAGAATATCCATAAAATTGTTAATAGAAAATGTTCCAATTAATCTTTGGTATCGTAGTTGCCATAATAGATGTTACCATCAGGGGCCTGATTCTAAATGTGTCTCGGCCTCAAGACAACTGCTTTTCCTTTTAAAGGAGCTCCCTGATTGGTCTACAGCTCCGGATTTGGTGTGTCTCGACGTCGAGACAAATTTAGAATCAGGCCCCTGGATGATAACATCTATCGTGCTTACCTGGTTTACATGCAATAACCTCCTCAAATATAAACAATATTTTTTTGATTTGGTTTTTAACATTTCTTACGTAAAAATCACGCTTCACTTACACATAAATCACATGGGAGAATCGTCAAAAATCGCACGTGATTCTCATGTGATTTCTACTCCAAGAACCTGTCCGAAATCTCTGATCACTGAGCGAGCTTTGTATTTTACTGATCCATGTGTACTTATTTTCATCTTGTTGACTTAATTTAATGAATTCGTTTTTTCGATGTTGGCAGATCACAAAGTGGTCAAGTTTCATTATTAAGTATTAAATCAATTTCTTCTTGCATGTCCTGAATCTATTGGGCCTTGTCGGGAGCTTCCATAGCCATGGCCGCGTGTCAAATTTCTTTGAGTGCAAATTTATATAATTTTTGTTTCCTCGGACATTCGCGAATGTCATCTGCAACGTAGCGATTTCGATCCAATATCTTTAATTTTATATAGTCCCACAAAACTTTTACTCAATTTACGACACCCAGTAACGTCAAGGACAGTAGGTTGAATACGCACATAATCGTTAACTTTATATTCAAGAAATGTACGGCTACTTAAATTATAATGTGATGCCAATTGTTCCTGATTGTTAGAGTAAGCCATAAATAATAATAATATAGTTTACTGATATTTCTGTCGACTTGTTGGCGACTTGAAGTCGGCTATGTTTATATTAATCGTACAAAATTTCTTCAGTTATTACATCAACGATCACATCGATTTCATATCGACATAAGGGATGTCAGAAAAGTACTTCACCTGGACTTTTACCAGAAGTACTCTGGTACTGTATCATTTAATGAAAGTTAAACATTATTTAAGACTTTACGCCATCTACTAGAAGATGGAGAAAATTAACAAATAGAAGGAACTATAATTCTATTATATCATTCAATTTGCAAGTTAGCTTAAGGTGTTCCGACTGCGATTTTAACATGTTCTATTTCATTGATTCCCTATTTTACAATAGTAAAATCCTTCAAAATCCTGACTGGTAAAGGTTTATCGGAAATGATCCGCATTGGTATACCGAAGATACTCAAAATCCATTCGAGTGTATTGATAACTTCCAGCATTGAAGTACTTTTGGTTGGTTCTATGACAATAATCTTGGAATATAAAGAAATAATAATTTCAAAAATGTGTTTATGATCACGTGTTGGAGTACATGTCACGACCGATTACTTTTATTTATAGGATGTAGGAAACCATCATTTTATAAAAGCCTTACAGTTATATTCGAATCATTTTATAAAAATTCATTAAACATCTTTAACAAATATTCGCAGATTTACAAAATAATCATTTTCTCTTGATTCGTGTCAGGTTTTGTCAACTCCCATATGAGCAATCTCTTCATGGATCTTAAATACCAATGCTTAAAGCGTGGTATCACAAACAAGCCTTTGTTATTTACAACTTTAAATGACTTACCGTTAATTATCTTAATCTGAATAATTGTTTTGTCTTTCTTCTCAACTCTCTTTTTATTGCATTGATATCTAGATTAATTGTTTGTACTATCACTAGTAAATTGCTAAAGTTTTCTGAACTAATAGTGTTTACATCAAAACAACGATTCAAAGAATCTACATGTGGAATTCGTACGCCTTTACGATGTTGTTCTTCGAAAGCGAATTCCCGGAGCCACATGCTCTGTTATATCGAGATTACTCACCTTATGATTAAATTAAATGAGTGGACACTGAGGAAGCCCATGTGTACTCGGGTCCCTGCCTTTTAGACAGCGCCCGAAAGCGTTATGTATAAGCAGGATGAGAGATCCCGGAATAAACAGAGATACACTAAATTTATTTATAAAATAGTGAATTTAACTTTATTGCTTCTTTATTCGATATTTCTTTTACACAAAACTTACAAGTTACGAATACGCGCAGAAATAACAATCTGTATACTGGTCCTCCTACTCTCTCGCTAGTCTTTAATTGAGCCTTTTCCGGTTTTCTAAATTTTCCCTCTCGACGTTCGGAATTTACAAATTGTTTCGCCGTTGATGTATAATTTTAATATCCCATTTCATAAATATTATAACCATGTTCTAGATAAATAGACGAAGTCTAATGATATAATGTCGTCCATTTCACTCCTCCTTTTCTCTCGCTGTCTCTCCGCCTTTGTAATTTGTAGATTGTTATGTTTTCTCTTCTCGTGCGCCTGCTCCAGGTTTACAAGTGTTTGCCGCGTTCATAAATATTTTATTTTACAACTCTGATAATTACTATATGAGTAAATGGACGAAAATTCTTTCATTGCAGCTCCAACGACAAATTTTGAATTTTATATCGTTCTTTGAGAGAGTTAGTTTAAATGCGACACAATCACTTATTATTATTAAAGGTTTATCCAAAAGTTAGACGCGAATCTTATCGTGCGCCTTAACAACAGCTATAATAAAAAAGGGATGCAATTATCCGTCTGATTGCCTCTAAAGTAAAATAGCACCGTATTTAAGAGAGCTTACATAGCGAACAGCCAGATGTCAGTAATATCACGTATCGTCACTCCTATATTTTCATGATAGATGATAGCATTCACCATGGAAACTGCACCTGCTCTATTCAGTACCGACGTTCTCGCTACAAAAGCTTGAGCAAACAAATAGGTTTATTTGAATTGATGTTTACCTTCATGACCTTGCTTTTTTTGCCTACGGTTCAGAGCATAATGTCTTTTCCTGCTACAGATGACACATATAAGTTTATTCTCCTGTTCTTCCGGGTAATTTATACCGACATACATGGCCACTAGTATCTTTTCCTTGCCCCTGTGGATTCGTAACGGCTAACACACTAACCTTATATTCCGTTGCAGAAATTCTTTTCTATTCTTTGATGAGACGTTCTTGCTCCTTCGGATCGATGTTACAGCGTTCGATTATTACCGTGATTAGGATAAAGGATGGTAAGGATGAAGGTTATGTAAACTGTTAAGTTATTTTAACTCAACGCTTTTGCGTTACGATATCTTTCATTACGCAACGCTTTTGTCTGTAACCATGGTAACGTGTGTGTTATAAGGAAAATTGGAATGGGATAATACAATTCGCTATTTTAATCACGCAAAACAGTGACGTTATGTAACACCTTCCGAGCACGAGTCATAAACAAATTCCTTTTTTCAATTCAGTGTGCGCGAACTGCGACTTTAAGCATTATGCAACTTTCTAAAATCGCTCTTATCCCCTTGTATCATAAACTACTGTTTCTTCATACTATACGTAAAGTATGTGGATACTTGCTATCTCGGAGCATCAGCCAGACAATAGTGTCAAGCGTGATTATGACTCCGAGGTCACTCTGCAATACCCTTCTTTCGGCGCTCCATTTTCTGAAATGGAAAAATGTGTGCTAAGCGTCGTTGAGGGGCCAGTCGCAGTGGATACTGTCTGGTAGCGCGACTTTACCCATCTTATGCAGATAAGCGCGGAACAGACCATGCCCTGGTAGGAATTAGGTGAGGTAGAGTCCACCTCACCCCCTTTTCGGAGCAGCCGGTGATCCACGAGTTGGATCAACCTGGCTGTCAACCTACCTCTCGTTTCCTCTTCTCACCGTTTCTGCCAAACCTGTCAACACGCTGGCAGTACGGCGGGCCTCCAGGATCTAAAGCAGGCTTCTTCTGGTGGACGTATTGTCTCTCCTGTGCTATTAATTCGATGGGTATTACCACTGCGATCACTAGTATCGCAAGCTCTAAGACCGTGCGGTACAAGCACGTGATCCGCAACGCTCCTCTCCGTTGCACTGTAGCTAGGCGCTTTCGGTACACCTCTTTTTGCAGAGCCCTGGCCCAGACTTCGACTCCGTAAAGCATGACATCTTCAGCGGCACGCATGAGTAGGCGCCCCTTGAAAGTTAGTGGGCCGGTGATGCTGACCATTAGTCTACTTAGCGCAGCTGTTATTTTTGCCGCCTTGCCCGCCACTATCCTCAGCTGTCCCCAGAAGATGAGCTGTTGTCGAGCGTCACTCCCAGGTACTTGACAGCATGTCTAGCCTGTACCGTCGCGTCTCCAACTTGGAAGGAGCACAAGGTGTTGATGTTCCTCTTCGTGAGTAGCACGATCTCGGTCTTGCGACGTCTCTGGCGACGATGACCACAGCGATTTCGTCCGCATACGCAACCGGGAATGTGCCCTCGGGCATGCGTACAAGAAAAGAAAAATCAGTTGCATTTCTCCCCACGAGTTACTGGAGTGGTTCTATCTCAAATCGGAGAGGTAAAGACTCTAAAGATAGGAGTAATTCGGTCCCATTGAAGGAGAATTTCTACTCGAAGATATACAAGAGGAGAGGGTAACCGTTGCAAATGGCTTTTAGCAGCTCTGCTGGCAATCCATCTGGGCGCGGAGTTCTTTTCTTTTGCAGGGACCTTACTGCGGTGGAGAGCCCCTTACCCGTGAATGACGATATTTTGGAGGGGGGAGGGGTTGAATGGAGGTGGTCGTAAGGTCGTTAAGGTCTCTTCGGGTGTTCCGGGAAAAGATTACGGACAATGTTATTGATAATTACCGCATCCCGAGGTGTTGATGAGGCGAAGGACGCCAATTTGCGCGTAACGATCTTGTACCCTATTCCCCCGAATCTGCGTTCAGTTCTTCTCCCAGCTCTCTAGCATCGCCGCTGGCTCGACTTTATCGCTCTTTTGAGGGCTTTCTTGGGCTCTACTCTGCGGCCAAGGGGCTACGTTCAAATCGCGTCTTTTGACCCTCTGCGTTCTGCGACGTAACTGCCGACTCGACTAACGAAGGTTCGCGATCTCGTCTTTCCACCAATAAGCAGGTCGTCTTGACCGACGTGGTGGTTTCCTGGGCCTGCCATTACGAATACAGGACGTAATGTACATGGATCGCTGCCTGTGTAGTCCCCGATCACATGCCAGTTCTCGATTTGCGTAGCTAGACGTTGGCTGACCAAGGAGATGTCTATTATGGACTCTCTATAGCCCGGACGTTTAAAGGTCGTAGTGGTATCCGGATTGAATACCACTAGGTCCAGTTGACTAGCCAAATCCGCGACTAAACGACCCCTGCTATCCGACCGGGCTTCCCCCTACTCCGGAGATTTGGCGTTGAAGTCCCCGGGAATGACCTGTTCGCCCTGCATGTCCTGGGGTTGCATCCTCCAGGCTGTCCAGCTCGGCCTAGTATTTGCTTATTGACTGGTTTGGGGTGAGATAAACGCTAACATAGTACGTTTGCTTGATCCTTGTCCAAACGAATCCGCTGTGGCTCCCATGGTCCGTGATGTGGATGTTTTACGCATCGCGGTTCCAGATAGCAGCGGTATCCAGGTTATCAGTATACCATCCTGGTCCATCTCTGTGTCGGTATTACTCGCTGATAAGAATGATATCAACATGCTTCTCGAAACAAATATGTTCCAGGAAGTCGTGAGGCGTCCTGCTTATGTGCATGTCGCCCTGAAGAACTACTGACATTTATGTTTGTTTATCGCTAGAGCATCTCGGAAAACGCCATATGCTCGTGATTTTGCTGTGTGATTCAGGGAATCAGCTTTGTCCTGTTGCTCGGGATATAAGAAGCACCACGGGACGGTGGTGCACTTTTTAGCCATGTGGTCTTGCCCTCCGCAAAGGAAGCATAGCTGGCTGCGGTCCAGCCCTTTGGCTAAGATGGTCAAAACCGTGACTTTTATAGCAGCGGGTGACGGTCGCTCTCCTCCGTATCCTGCCGTTGACCCAGGTGACCTTTATTCGGGCAGTAACCATCAATTTGTTAGCGGTAGATACCTCCACTGTAACAAAGGCCATCCGAGAACTGCAGGAAACCGTTGTAGTCTTGCAGATCTCTTTTTAGGGCCTGCTTTATCTCCTCTTTATCTTCTGATGTGCAATTGTCGAGATCTCTGATCTCCAGGATAACTTTGGAGACCAGTTCCTTCACGGCTGTGCCTTTTTCGCCAGTGATATTTTTAAAAGCCTCTGGAAAGGAGACCCTTGATATCAAAGTACTCTCTTTTATTTCTAGGAGCACTTCCCCTGCTCTTGTTTGCCGAACCGATTGAACCTCGATCCCGCTATCTTCTGACTTAAAAGCGCTGCGCATCGTAGACAATATCGTCGCGCGGTACAAAGAAAAGCCAATTTAGAAGTTACAGGCGAAGAAAAGCCAAAAACGCACCTAAGAAAAAAACCCAACAAACGGCTTTGTCGCGAAAAAAAGCCAGTTTGCGCCCTCCCAGATGAAGAAAAGACAGTTTCACTTGTCTCAGACGAAAAAAAGCCAATTTGCCCCGTCCCTGGAAGAAAAATTACAATAAACGGCACTTTGCGCGTAAGAAAACTAATAAAAATCATCTCCGAGATTACCCGTGGTACCAATTACATTTGAATTTGTGTGGGTGGGTACTGTGGGACGACACTATACCAGTTTTGTAGATATATATAATGCGCGCGCACATATATGTATGTATATATTCGAACGAGTTTCTGTTAAAAACGTTCGCTTTTCAACAAACGTTTGTTAACTTTGAGAACAACAACGTCATGGATCTTGAGGAAAATCGTAAGTTTTGTATCTTGAGTCTAATGGCCAATTGTCTACCAGGAAAGGTTTAAATAAATGGACACCATTTATTTTTAACCGACGTTTCGGACACTTTTTTCGTGTCCCTCTTCAGGTGTTCTATATTTAACAAAAACCATTTACATAATAAATATATACAGTATGTTGAACTTACAAATTTTTCACAACAAAACGTAGTTTTTACAATTCCAATTCAAAATAATTACATATTTATTAAACACTAATCACTTAAAATTTAACAAATCACAATTCGCAACTCTAAACAAATTATGTATAACAAAGTACACTTACATTACGTCAAGATGTAATAATAACGGGAGACTGTCCGTTTCGTCAATGCTTAAATTTTCGGCAAACGGTCTATATATACTAATCTACTGTAATTGTGTGTGTATATTTTGTGTGTATAAGAGTATTGTGTATAAAAGTGAATCGTTCAACGCGATCCCCACTTGTCTCACATCGTTTTATATACTTTTATACACACAAAATATACACGCACAATTACAGTAGATTAGTATATATAGACCGTTTGCCGAAAATTTAAGCATTGACGAAACGGACAGTCTCCCGTTATTATTACATCTTGACGTAATGTAAGTGTACTTTGTTATACATAATTTGTTTAGAGTTGCGAATTGTGATTTATTAATTTTTAAGTGATTAGTGTTTTAATAAATATGTAATTATTTTGAATTGGAATTGTAAAAACTACGTTTTGTTGTGAAAAATTTGTAAGTTCAACATACTGTATATATTTATTATGTAAATGGTTTTTGTTAAATATAGAGCACCTGAAGAGGGACACGAAAAAAGTGTCCGAAACGTCGGTTAAAAATAAATGGTGTCCATTTATTTAAACCTTTCCTGGTAGACAATTGGCCATTAGACTCAAGATACAAAATTATGATTCACACTCTACCATAAGCGCCGTTACCAACCAAAAAAAGAAAATCGTAAGTCTTAAAATCATAAACGTTATATGTATATTTACTATTCGAAACTATATAATAGACTGTGAGAAACGATATTTGTGTAACACTTTTTAGTCTTCGATGATTTTATGAAAAATGACGAGTCAACGTTTGAAATAATTTTGGATCCTCTAAATTGAGTTTCTGAAAAGATATTTTATTGTAGGTACAAGATATTAATAACAAATATGAAATAATAATATATTTATCAGAATTTCGAATGAATAAGACGAGATACACAGCTTTGACATCTGTGGTTATCAAAAAAGACTGATCCATGCAGATAGCGCAGTACACTTATCATTCATAACAGTGTTGTAGTGCTTTAAACAGATGTTCAAAGTCGATGATGAACTGGGAATTGTCAGTATATTGATTCAAGATTTCTAGTACGGCTTATTAATAGTATTAAAAGTATTTTAGCTAAGAGATTTCGTTTCTTTTTCTCTCACGAAATGTCGTTTGTTGTAATTTTTCGCCCGAGGACAGTGCAAACTGGCTTTTTTCGTGTGAGACAAGTGAAACTGGCTTTTCTTCGTCTGGGAGGATGCAAACTGGCTTTTGTTCGCGGCAAAGCCGTTTGTTAGCTTGTCTTCGTCTTAGGCGCGTTTTTGGCTTTTCTTCCCCTGTAACTTCTAAATTGGCTTTTCTTCGTACCGCGCGACGATATGTCCACGTACGTCTGGCCGTCTGCGGGCTTTAGGATGATCGCTTCCGGCTTTGTCCTCTTGATTTTCCTGGTTTCCTCTGTTGCGGGTGCCGTTTCGGTTACTACTGCAGCTGTTGCTGCTGCCGCTTTCGCCGTTTCTTGTTGTTGACGACGGCTCACTCTTCTTCACGAGGGTCTGCCTTTTTTTTCTTCGGTGGTTTTTTCCTCGTGCCCAGATTTGATAGACTCGACGCACCTCGCTTCGTGCCGCCAGCCGTAGCAGCTAGCTCGCTCATTCTGTTTTCTGCTAGCGCAGTGGACAATGCCCTTCGCCTCCTGACAGGGGTAAAAACCCTGGCAAGCTTATTGGACAGTCTGGAGTTCCGTTTCCACAGCGCCTTCCATCTTCTCCAGTTGGTCCACTATGCGTGGCAGCCCTTTCTCAATGGTATTGATAGGGTTTGGCTGTGCCTACAGCGCCGAGTATTACTTAAGTTATATTCCAAGATACAGACCTTGTAGAAAAAATTATTTTATTTTACTTATAAAACATCTGACAATATGAGCGATTAGAGATGTTAAAAAAGCAGAGTTAATGATCTAGAAAAAAATATTTAAAACCAAAATTATATAATTGTAATAATTGCAAATGCAGGTATTGTTCATTCAAGAAATAGTCAAACAATGTTGTAATTAAATTTCAATGCACAACAGCGTTATGTAGAAAGCGTAGTTTCTTGAATAATTATATGGATATCCACCGTTAAAAAAAAATTCAGAAACAATCAATTAACAACGAGTAAAATCTAATTGTTTACAGATTTCAGCGCAGTCTTATAAATAATCGCTATTTATTTCTACTAACAATTGATGATTTAAAAATATTTCAATGGCGAGTCTTTAAAGAAGAAAAGATTTTAAATTAAATTGAAAATCAAATAAATTAAGTATTAAATTAATTACTAAATTAATTATTTTAAATTGAATTTTAAATTCAAGAACAAAATAAGATTTTAAAGATAAAACTAAATTAGAATTAAAATAAAGTCAAACGTTGTATGACTATTTCTTGAATGACCGATATTGGCATTTGCAATTATATAATTTTTGGTTTGAAATTTTTTCGAAGTTAATTAACTCTACTTCTCTAACGTTTGTAATCTCCCACATTATCCGACATATAAGTAAAATAAATTTTTTTGTCTGCAGGGTCTATATCTTGGGATATAACCAGCTTAAAAACGTTTGCCACCCGACCCAATCGACCTGCTTCTTGACATCGATGTATACACATAAATAATAGAAGAGGGCTTATAGAAAAGTTGTAGTAATGAGATTTTTGGTCAACGTATGTAATTAAGTTGCATCATTCATAGCTCTTAAAAAGGTTCAATGTCTAATTCGGTGTATCCACGTATTAGTCTTTAATAAATCGTTAAGATTGACCTTGGAAATCTTGGAACACTTTGGATAGTGAGAAGAAATATATGCTGTTCTCTCGACACAGAGCGAGCAAAGCAGCTTCTGAAAGTCACTTTGCCCCAACATATTATCATTATGTTAATGGAAGATATGTTAAAAAATGCCTTTCAGGTCACACTTTAACAAGTGAAATGACTCAAAATTTGCAGCTTGATCTATATTTAATCAAATGGAAGCACATTTTAAGCATCAAACATAATTTCATAACGGATGCAGGAAACTCATGAATAAATCTTGGGTACTTGGATATAGGGCTGAAGCGCCTCTGGATAATTTTCAAACATCGCGCTCTTTTTTCTACCTCACCGTGGTGCATCAGAGCCTACTGAAGAAAGGGAAAAATTACCAGCAATTTGGTCTGCAAGTAGTATCTAAATGGTAGGCTAACATTTCTATAATCATTTCTCACTGGTGCATGTATAGTTTTGTCTTTATCACGGGCATCAATAAGATGTTCCGGGAGATTTCATGGATATTTGCTGAATATAAAATGATCAAAATCTTTAACATACGTATGCTATCTTCTGGCCCAAGAAGATCTCCATTTCACGTTATTCATACACTGCAGGGTATTTTCTTCAACGAAGCAATATCATGAAGCTGCTAATTTTATACGTCTAGCTATTAGCTAGCTAGTAGCTCTATATGTTGACTACGTCTTGACAGGAGGTGACATGCTAAATCTAGCATGCAGACTCAAAGCAGAATTCATGGAGCAGCTGAAATGATCGATAGCTCACGTGCGTATTTGGAATCGGTGTTATCTATCATGTTCAGATTACATATAAACAATTCTTCCGCATATCTGCTATATTGCCAGTAGTTTCTTAGATCGTTGTAACCTTTCTTAATCACATCTTAGGTATTTTATATTTTGCCAAGCTACTTCTACAAGAACCAGTGTATAAGAGTTGAACTTTTAGGTTAAATCATTTTATATTTGAGTTAGCAAACGATCTAAAATATCGCAAACTTAAAGAAAACTAATCGAAGAACAATATATTAAATTTTTAGAATGACGTAACCATTTTCATTTCAATATCGAACCTCCTTGAGCAAGTGACATCTAATCACCATGAAATATAATCAACTACAAATTATTAACTAGCTTTGATTTAATATCAAACGATTTTTCATGATGAGAAAAAATATAAAAATATAAAGAGCTATTTCCTTATTTCTATTACAGTACAATTTCATTAAATTAAAATCGACCTCACCAATAACTCTTGTAGGTATATTTTTTCGTGATCGAATTGTCTAATTTCATAAATTATTCACGTTCATACATATAGTATATTAAGAGATCTCATAATATCATTTGCTTGTTTAAATAACGTATAAAATAACAAAAAATTGGATATTGCAAATAAATGTTTAACAGTAGGTAGGCCGATTCACTAAGAAAGATCATCTGTTTGACGAAAAAAAATTGTTCAGAACTTGAAGCAATAAAGCGGTTTCCATCTTTCTTGTAACCTATCTATAAGTGTATTCCAAAACTATCACAAAAAACTCTGACTTTATTTTTTTACATTAACTACTGTACATATCATTTTTGACGACGTGGAATCGATTTGTGGCGAATATTTTAATTTTTTATAATTTGGATTTTTCATGGTATTTGCAACGTTACAAACTTCAACAACATTATCTTGTACAGGGAGCATTTTTAAAAATGTATGAGTGTTTAAAGCACTTTAAACAAAATACTGCATTACCAAGATTTAATCAAGTATGTGTGGTAAATTAAATAGTAGAGATGTTTCCAAAATTTAGTTAGATAAATTAGAAATTAATGTAGCTAGAATTCAAACTAATTTTGAAAATGTTTATATAGAAAAATGTTTATAGCATTTTATGGAATAATATATTTATAATAATTCCTAGTGAACTTAAATATATAAAGGGTAAATAACCACTAATATGCATAATGATCCTTTTACGTTGTCATTCTTTTTCAATTACTTCTTACTCTTTATTATATTATTTCTGAATACATTTTCATTATTTGATCCTACCTAGATGATATTGTTTGTTTTAGGTATTAATATTTTGATAGATACCACGAAAATGATGAAGAGGAAGAAAATAAGCTCTTATTCTAAGAGGTATTTGAGAAAGGTTACCGGAGAAAAAAAAAACTTATTATTACAGATTGACAAATCAGATTCATCTGATTCTGAAAATATTGCAACTAAATCAACATCTACATCATCTAGCTCGGATATTAATGTATCACCTGCACGTGTAATATGTTCTTCACCTTCAGTAGAAACGTCATCGAATACGTCATCAAAAGAAATAGACGTAAATGTTATCAATAATACAGATGATGAATTAGGTAATAATTCTGATTCTGGGTTATCACTTCCTGATAGCATGGATTATAGGTTTAGTAGTTCTGATTCAGAAGATATTGTAATTAGTGAACCGGAGATGGATGAGGATTATTTCTACGATGAATTAGAAGAAAAGCATAAAGATTTCGTAAATGATATTCATGGTTTAATCGTAGAACATAATGTTGATCAAGTAACATCAAACCATTTGCTAGAAATTTTAAATAAACACACAAATACAAATTTTCCTAAAGACTCTCGTACGCTATTAAAAACTCCACGACGAACCCAAACAGTAAAAATCGAAGGTGGTGAGTACTATCATTTTGGATTGCGTGCGGCTATACAGAAGATAATACGTGACGCGAAATCAAATAAAATAATATATGTAAATAATGTACAATTGTTAATAAATATTGATGGTGCACCATTACAAAATTCAACAGAAAAAGGTATTTGGCCATTCCAATGTTCATCCAACCTTTCGACCAAAGTATTTCTTATAGGTTTATTTTATGGTCCAGGAAAACCAATTGAAGTAGATCAATTTTTACGAATGTTTGTAGACGAAACAAAAAGTTTAGTCAATGAAGGATTAGTTTATTTAAACGAAGAATTTACCGTAAATATTGCTAGATTTATATGTGATACACCTGCAAAATCAATGATATTGAATGTTAAAGGACATAATGGATATCATAGTTGTACAATGTGTAAAACAGTTGGTCAAAGGAGTGAAAATGTAACATGTTTTCCAATAGAAAGATACACTGAAGTACGAACAGATGTAGATTTAAAAAATAACGTTTATTTTGGTACATATCAATTGGGCCATACAATTTTAACTGAAATTCCAGATATAGATATGGTTAAAAGCTTCCCAAGAGATTACATGTATCTTATATGTCTAGGTATAACAAGAAAACTACTTTTTTTGTGGAAATATGGTCCACTACATATTTGTTTGAGTCTGGAACAATTAGATCTCATTTCAGATCGTTTAAAAAGTTTTTATGAAGAAATTCCAACTGATTTTGCGAGAAGACCGAGATCCTTAGAATTTGTGAAAAAATGGAAAGCTACAGAATGCCGACAATTTTTATTGTATTCCGGTCCAGTAGCATTCAAAGGTATAATCGATGAAGAGATGTATGATAATTTTATTACTTTGCACATCGCCATCCGATTGCTTACTAATCCTGACAGAGCATTAAATTTAGCGACTTTAAATGTAGCTCAAGAATTATTAATAGATTTTGTAAATTCATTTACTGCTATTTATGGATCTAGATATGTTTCTCATAACGTCCATAATATATTACACGTGGTTGAAAATGTCAAGAAATTTGGAATACTCGATAACTTCAGTGCCTTCAATTTCGAAAGCTTCATTTTTTTTTTTAAAAAACTATTACGTAAACACAACCAGTGCCTTGCTCAAATTGTTAGAAGGTGCAGTGAATTGGACGAGCTATCGAATGGTATTATCAAACAAAAAAAGCAGTTAATTCTTACTGCAGACTGTGAGTACGTCCATAAAAAGGGACCAATTTGTAAAACTTTATGGGAGGAAAACAATACAAAAGATACAGAAATAATTTTATAACATTGTCTTGTGATGATGATAGAAATAACTGTGCAGTGTTGAACAATAGTATTTACATTCGTTGCCTAAATTTTATTAAAAAGAATGAAGAAATATACGTCGTTGGAAGAAAGTTTATTTACGAGGAAGACATTTTTAGCGAACCACGTTCATCTATGGATGTTGATTCTTACTTAGCTAGCGATTCTGAAGAAATAGATTTTTGGAAATCTGATTAGATTATAAGAAAACTATGTGTTATAAACTACGATGATAAATTTGCTGTAATCCCACTATTACATCTAAATTAACTTGTGTTCATTGACTTTTGTTACAAATTTAAAAGACCCAGCGCAGACCTCATGAGAATTGATGCCCCGTTCATTGCGCTGATACGTCGATATTTTATTCTTATTGGTGTTTTGTTAAAATCTCTAATGTGTACGAGCTCCGCAAAACTCTAGTTTCCAAGATACAAGACATCATAAGTCGGGAAACAACTATTCGAAAAAAATGTATGTGAATTGATTGTGCCGCGCCTTGGGCAAAAGAAGTACCTTCTGGTCTGGTTTCTCGTAGACGCTGCCATACACATGTGTGCGTACATGTATGTGTGCGTGCATTTATACCTTCAACCCAATTGGCTATGGGTTAAAGAGGAAAAGCGTTGAGTTGCTTTACGTTTTCAAGACGCTCTGACGACTAATTAACCCATGTCGGACGAGGCAACCAAAATGTGATAATTAAATTTCGATGTTTTGGTGTCATGATAATTCTTAGAAGGGAAGTGTATCGAGGGGTAAGGCGTAAGAAGATGTGAACTATACGATGATAACATTATTTTTGTTGTTAAACCCCTCCTCGAGAGTATGAGGGCTGAGAATCCTTATATAGCAACCAAAACGTTATACTTTGCTCTGAGTGCCCTATGTTTCTATAACTATACTGTTATATAATCTATAAATATACTGTTGACAAGGTTACCATCGTTCGTAGAGTTCACATGTTATTACCTATGGATACACTTCCCTTTTAAGAATTAGCTTGAAATTCTAAGGCCTGGAAATTTGAGTGTCACGTTTTGGTCGCTCCGTATCTTGAAAAAGTAATTTTTCTCGGACCCCGTGCATATTGGAACTTTTAATGAGAACATCAAGAAGAATAACATGCTCAAGTTTAAAAGGAATTAACAGGAAAAAAATGTTCATAACGTTGGTATAGTCATTTATGTATAAACAAATTTATATACGTGATACGAAATTTCTCACAAGAAAACTATGTATTATAATAATCTATAATGATAGCTGTAATTTAGAAAACTTATATTTATTTAATTTATTGCTAAATATTGTTGTAATATTTTAAACGTAAAATATTAAGGTACTGTTTTATTATTGTAAATAAAATATTGTTCTGATAATATTTGCATATGTCGTTTAATTTGTGATATGACATTATATTTATAAATTATTTCAGGATTTTTCAAGCGATTGTGCAGGTTTCTATAGTAAGTATGAAATAAATCCATAACGGAAAGACATCATCTTATTTGCGATGGTGTACTTGGACGACGCAAGCCAAAAATAAAATAATCGTTTACTCCTCTCTCTCTCTCTCTCTCTCTCTCTCTCTCTCTCTCTCTCTCTCTCTCTCTCTCTCTCTCTCTCTCTCTCTCTCTCTCTCTCTCTCTCTCTCTCTCCAAGATGTGACGTGCTGCACGCACGCACGCACAAGCGCGAAAGATTCGGTTTTCGCGAAGCTCTTTCCACGAATTCCGCAGCTACACGTGCGCATATGCAACTCTCTCTCTACTTATCTCTCTCTCTCTCTCTCTCTCTCTCTCTCTCTCTCTCTCTCTCTCTCTCTCTCTCTCTCTCTCTCTCTCTCTCTCTCTCTCTCTCTCTCTCTCTCTCTCTCTCTCTCTCTCTCTCTTTCTCTCTCGGCACGCCAATGCACTCTCCACGTTCACACCACTCCACGGGGCAATGGTGTATTTAAAGCTGTTGTACGTACGTGATATGTTATGATGGTAGCCGCTAGGGGCGCTACTTTTATTGTCAGAGCCGTCAGAACATATCACGTACGTAAGACTGTATAACGTACGACGTACCACAGCTTGAATAGCACCACACGTGCAGCTTCGTACAAACGCGCGCTCCGACCGCAACAAAATCACCTTTCGCCCGCGCGTGACCGCGTGCCCGTACATGCAATACTCACTCTCTCTCGCTCATCATCTCTCCACGAACCTACACCTCCACAGGGATTAAACTCCTGACGCACAAAATCACCCTTTCTCTCGCGTGATCACCTCCTCCCGTTTGCGCGAACACGAAACGCTCGCTTGCATTCTATTCTCTTCACTGCACTCGCGCGCCGACTTCCTCACAGACTCAGCTCTCAGCGGACTCTTGGAGGCGATGTCACATCGGCGAGTTCGTCGTCACGTTACCGCCAGGCGTTCTCTGACTCTCCCGGTGTCTTCTCGCACGCTTCTCTCCTCGCGATCTTCTTCCTCTCTCTCACTACCTTCGCCAGAGTATGACTCGCCCCTGCTTCTCATCGTCGCTCGTCACCCTCTCACCTTGGCACCGCTACCCGTAGTCATAGTCGTCTCACACTTTCACACTCACCAAAACTCGCAAAAGCTCTTTGCGCGTGTTCTCTCGATCACCGCTCTCACCGTATTGATGATTCGGGTGCGCGCGCCGGCAAGAAGAACCAACGGCTCACATTACCGCGGAAACGGTAACCTTCCGTAAGGTGCTGCCGTTCCGCTGTTCCGCGGCAGCCCGTGAAGTGCTATCACCGCGACTCGCAGGCGTGCGCGAACTTCGAACGCGCCATCTCTCTCTCTATGCTTATACTTACCCACCGTAGTAAAAAAAATATACTTTGGACTTTCGTAATGTCAGAATGTCTCGGTGTTATTGGAACGAAAGTCTCGGATTTAATTAAAATTATACAGTGCGCCTTTCTGTATTGGGTATACAGAAGACCCGAATTTATCAGATAGACCGTAACTTGGTCTTGAAAATATGAGAGCTCCAACATTGTAGTTTAGTGCGGTTTAACCAGACGGAGTATGATTCGTTTCCCATTCATCACTTGCGCTAGGGGGTTGGACCGCATACCTAAGAATATATCAGTATGATGCAGGGATATTATCTGTATGGCACTGATCTCTTAGTTGGAGCTGTTACACTGCCAGCATCGAGTTACGTTACATAATATAAATATGGAGGTTCTCCATGCCCATTCTAGAACTTGCCGCTTTCGTACCCAAACAGTATCGAGTTCGCCGATTCCCGGCCTCGACGATTGACCAGCACCTCTGTGCCGAATTTATTAAAAATTCGGAATTCTCATATGCTTATCTCACTGTAGCTCTGGGGGTCCGGAATCCACCATAAAGTGTAGGTCCCCTTTGATGCGTGAGTTACTAAGGGTGGACACAATGCATCCATTGGACACATTCCATTCCATCTAGCACAGCAATGCACAGCTATATAAGACTCAAAGAGGACTTCAGATAGCTGTAAAATGTTAAGAAAAAAAAATTACTAAATCTAAAGGGAAAATTGCAGAAAAGTCATTATATTATGTCTTTAACATGTTCTCTCATTTATAAATCTTGTGCAAACGTTGCTGCAATACAATATTACGAAATCGACAAGAAAGATAGCAGAAAATAATATATTTATTCAACAGTCCTCCCGCATTGATTATTCATGTGGAAACATTGCTGCAATTGCTAAAGCGAGTAGAAAAATATCAGACCATTTAATATGTATTTAAACTTTCTGTCATATTGATAAATCTTGTGCAAACATTGCTACCATATTACTAAATCGAAAGGAAAAATTGCAAAAAATTTTAAATGTACTCAATATTTATCTCGTATTAATTATTCTTGTGCAAACATTCCTGCAATATTTATAAATCGAAGGGGAAAATTGCAGACCATTTAATATGTATTTACATTTCTATAATATTGGTAAATCTTGTGCAAATATTACTGCAATATTACTAAATCGAAAGAAAAAATTGCAGAAAATTTCTTATATACTCAACATTTCTCTCGTATTAATTATTCTTGTGCAAACATTCCTGCAATATTGATAAATCGAAGGGGAAAACGGCAAACCATTTAATGTGTATTTAAAATTTCTATAATATTAGTAAATCTTGTGCAAATGTTACTGCAATATTACTAAATCGAAGGGAAAAATTGCAGAAAATTTATTATATACTCAACATTTCTCTCGTATTCATTATTCTTGTGCAAACATTCCTCCAATATTAATAAATCGAAGGGGAAAATGGCAAACCATTTAATATGTATTTAACAATTCTATAGTATTGGTAAATATTGTGCAAATATTACTGCAATATTACTAAATAGAAAGAAAAAATTGCAGAAAATTTCTTCTGTACTCAACATTTCTCTCGTATTAATTATTATTGTGCAAACATTCCTGCAATATTTCTAAATCGGAAAGGATAATTGCTGAAAAGATAATATAAAGTAAACATTCCTCTCATGTAAACTAATCTTGTGAAAACATTGCTGCAATATTGTTCGACGGGAAGGAACAATTATAGATAATTTAATATGTATTTAACATTTCTGTTACGTTAATAAATATTGTGCGAATATAGCTGCAATATTTCTTAATTGACTGTGAAATCGACAAAACATAATAACATAGTCAATGCTCCTCAAGAGTTAATAAATATTGTACAAATATTGCTGCAATACTGCTTAAGCGAGAGCAATATTTGCAAAGCTTAATTTTATATTCATATAGTATTAATAAAGATTGTACGAATATACCTACAATATTACAATAATGAAGACCCTACCTAATCATTTAAGAAAAGGAATGGAAAAATGGTCCTTTGGGTTTGCAGGAATATTACCTCAGGGTCACTTCTATGTTTATTAACGTTGAGGGAATATTAGCGAAAATTGCGAAAATGGCAAATAAATATTGAGGGAATATTCCTCAAATATTGAGTGCTATAGGGGTCTCTCCTCGCTTCTCTTCACCCGTCTCCTTGTCATCTTCTGTCTTTGACAAGCCCAAGAGCGGAGGTTTCTCTTCCGCCTTTCCGTCCTGAAGCTCTTCCATGATTTCTTCCAGCCAATCGTCGCCGGATTCATCCTCCCACCAATCTCCTGCCTGGCTGGCAGTTGGTTCTACACTTCCGCCTGCCTTACTTCGGGCGCGAGGTTTTCTCCTTTGCCCAGCTTCGTCACGGGTGTTTTCTGATTTCTCTCCTCGCTATTTCTCTCTACTTGAATCACCTCAGCTCTCACTTCGCCACTTACCCTTCACTCCACTTTATCACTTTCTTCTCGACTCGCTTTCTCCTTCTCACTCTCATTCATCTTTTTGGACTCCCCGGAGAGCCCCTAGGGAACGAACACACTTATGTTGTCCGTCCCCCAGCTGGCCCGTTTCCCAACTTCGCTCGTAAAGGGGCGCAGTTGGGGCAGGTTTTGAATATCACGTTCGGCGTGTCGCAAACTTGACAACCGTATCTCGGGGGCGAGGGCGGCCGATTGCGGATTGAACAGGTACGTGTCGTATGGCCCTTCTGCCCACATCCGTAACAGATTACTTCGGAGCGCACACTGAAGCTTTGTGCCCAACCGTTTGGCAGAGGTTACATACTCCTAAAAACGGCCTCTCATCGCCCACCACGGCGAGTGGTTGGCTCTGTCCCGCTTGACGGCCATACCCACCTCTTGAAGGCCCAGGGCGTCAATCTCCGGGGCCCGGTCCTTGAACCGGGGCCCATCTCCATGGCTCACTCACTCCACTTCGGCCTCTCAGGTCACCCAGGCCACTCTGCACCACGTCCGCGTACGTCTTCTGCCTCCTCTTCTGCCCGCGAGTCTTTATTGCTCAATTTGGGCTGCGGGGGCAACGGCTTCGACTCGCCGTCGCTCGATTTACCGCCCGTGGGCCGATTCGACTTCGTCGCTTTCTTCGTATCCTGTTTCCCTCCGTCTTCGCCGATTTCGAAGCGGTTAACTCCACTCCTTTCTCCACTGCCGTAACCGCCTTCTGATGACCCGACGAGCCCGCGAATGCCGCTCCCGGCACTCGCATCTTCTCGGCAGGGGGCGGCGGGGTGTAGCGGCTGTCCAATTCCTTCTACCTCTCCCATCGGCACCCGTATCTCTCCAGATCCTCCATCGTCCCCACGACCTTATCCGACATCGCCCTCCTATACTCCGGAAGGATATTTCGGTACGCCGTCTCCACTAGCTGACGGTCAGACGGCGGGCGCTTGAATCGGAAGACGATATAATTTAAATTGAAGATATAGGTAGCAATTTTCTCTCATTTGGCCTGTGTTCTGCGTCTCAGATCGTCTATAAAGTCTTCCCGATCATACTTGGTCACCAATTGGTGCTTGAAGGCCTTGCGGAAGCTCAGCCCTGAGTGTGTGTCCGTCCGGATCGTCCTATACCATCTTCCTGCCCTTTTGGTCAGGATACACGGTAGCGCGCCAAGCAATTCGCTGTCGCGGAGCCCCGCACCTTCGCGGCAATCCTCCAACTGCTCCAAAAACTCCTCGAGATCCTCCTTCTCATCTCCACTAAATATAAGACTCCAACTCTTCAATAGCTTCACCGCCCGTGCCTTTTGTTCAGCGTCCGGTGTCGCTCTCCACTTTCTCTCAGGCTCCATTCGATCTTCTTCCTCAGTCTCACTGATTACCGAGCGGCGCGGTCAAATCACTTGATTCCAATCTATTCCTTCGCTATCCTCACTGCTGCTGAAGATGGTGACACTTCGCACCACTGACTTCTGCTTTTCGACTCTTTTGGGTGCCTCTCTCCTCCGGTCATCTTCCAGAGTGGCCCATCGAGTCTCAGAACGAGGCTTCACCTTATGTGCGAACTTCCTCTCTGGCATCCTCTCTTCCTTAGGGCGGAGGCGAGCAGATCATCCGCTGGGAGCGGTTGTCAGCGGTTTCCGGCCGAGCCGCGGCTTGCCAAAACCGAGAGACACCGTCTCCCGGCGAGATAAATCTACCGGCTGGTAGGTAGTGCCGCTACCCATCTTGTCGGAGGGGGATGCCTGGTGACGTCGATGCCTAGCGTGCACACCGTCCGTTTCCCCTGCCTCCGACTCCACGACTTCCCCATCATCACTGGTGTTCGTCGCCGAACAGATTTCATCCCAATTCTGGGCGGGAGTATACCATTCCCGCCTCGATACTGGTTTTCTCCTTGCCGGAGTTTCCACGGGGGGAAGAACTGCTTTGCTCACCCGCGGCATCGTCTCCTGATGCCTCGCGGACGGAGCGGCTCCCCGGCGGCAATCCCCGGTACATGTGAGCCGAGTAGTACTCCCACGCAGGCATAGGTGGAGGGAAAAGCCTGCCGCCATCAAACGTAGCGGACGTTCCGGGTGCGTTCAACGTCGACACCGTCATTGTCAGCGTCGCCCTACCGCCCCTCACCTCCACGTATGTACCTGGGCTGATACTCGTTACCACCGTCGAACTAGGGTTAGTTGCCACCGACGCGGTAGGTACCGTGGTTCGATGAACCATCGCCTTCACCGTCCCTCCCACTTCTCTCCCTTCTTTCTCTCCACTTCGCGGCTGCACCTCATCACTGTCGCTCTCTACGCGGGGATTGGGTGGTTTCTTCTCCTTCTTCACCCTCCTTCCCCGTAGTTGTTCTGCCTCCAATGTCTCTCTTGGCACCCCGATAATATCTTCTAGAGCTCTTGCCCCTTCTTCATTGCATTCGTACCACGGCACGTTTGCATTAGGGAATTCTTCCCGTAGCACCGCCCGTAACTGTCTATGGCGAAGGCTTGACACCTCTCCGCTAGTATTGGCGCGACGTTCCCGGAGCTCCGCCACCAATTCCGCTGTCTGCAACTGGGCTACGACTTGATTCCATCGTCTCCCAGTGCGAGTTTGCAGCAGGGCTGCCATAACCTCCGCGTGCTCCCCCATATTGGGAGGCTTTCTTCCCCCGTCAGCCGTGATTCGCTAATGAGAATCAAGCCGCACGTCTTTCTTCTCTCCGTCTACACTCACTCTACTCTCCACAAACTATCCCCAACGTCAATCTCTATTGGCGCAACGCACAACGACGCCACCAACTCTCCACAAACGATATTTGGTAAAATAATGATATATATATATATATATATATATATAAATAATACTATATAAGTTAATAATTAAAATATTCTCTATACTACTTTCGCTCGCTCGCTCGCTTCGCTTATTGCTACATCACAATTTTCCTAACACGCCCCGCGACATACACACACACTCTTCCCTCCACTCTACTTCACCTCCCAACCTTTGTCACAGCAGATTTCCCCACAAGGGATGCCAATTTGCGATGGTGTGCTTAGGCCATGAACGCCGAGCCCGAACACCCGCAAATAATAAATCCTTAACCTCCTTTCTCTCCCCCTCACGCCGCTCTCGACAAACTTACCGTCCAAAAGGAGATTCCGCTGTGAACCCGTCGTTCGGGCAAGTGACGATGCTGAAAAAGGTTGGGAAGGGTATCGCACAATAAACGACTCGCACAAATTTACAACAATATACTCCTCTTTATTTCGCTATCCTAAATACATCTCGCTAAAATACTTCATTCCTC
This sequence comes from Torymus aiolomorphi, assembly GCA_036365515.1. Lineage (NCBI taxonomy): Eukaryota > Metazoa > Arthropoda > Insecta > Hymenoptera > Torymidae > Torymus > Torymus aiolomorphi. The sequence goes on along the minus strand of CM070874.1, from coordinate 232,540,384 downwards.
TACTTACTTAATACCTATTTCGCTTCCGTACCCTTTCCATCACACTTTCTCTCTCTCTCTCTCTCTCTCTCTCTCTCTCTCTCTCTCTCTCTCTCTCTCTCCACATACCTCTAACACGTCACTGTCAAAAACCCGCAGCGCGGTCCCCGAAATCGCAAACACCCCCCGAACACAATCTCTCTCTGTCTCCCTCTCTCCACGCGGACCTGTCACCTGCGATCACTCTAATTTGCTCTCTCTCTCTCTCTCACTCTCTCTCTCTTGCCTCTGGTAAGTAAACACCTCTCACATCGAGCTCCGTCTTTTTGAGTGTTTTCTTACCGCCATTTCACTCTTCGGAGGATACCTTCCTTTTAGGAAGGTGCCCCGACGGCTCTCAAGCTCCCAACCCAAAGTTTGCACAAATTGATGCAATTCTTATGAGCCTGGGGCCACTCTTCCTACAAACCGACTGTGTTTCTGGTGATTGCTGCTGCTCTGGACGCCGGTTGGCCTATACAGCGCCTCCCTGACTATCTCTTATCATCTGCAACTCACCGCGCGATACCCACTGCTAGCTGCCACCTGCACTTGGTGCACTACCTGCACCCGAACATCTTCAACGGTAACCAATCTGCGCTGCTGACCCAGCTGCCAGGCATCTCAACGGTTGCACGCTCCTGCCCAGCCATCTTAGCACCACGCCGTTCGCATCGCTGTCAGGTATCGCGTAATGCGTTTTTTTAGTGCGCTTTTTTAGTCGCCCGCGGAACCAAATTTATGCGTGTTGCGATTACATACTGTTTGTTCGTTTTGTCGTTATATCGTTTCACTTATAAAATTTAAATTCAAATCGATAGCTGTTCGTTCGTCTTTGTTATTGTTATCGTCACCTGTAAACATTATATCCACTGTACGAATCATCGGATTGTATCGTCTGTTGGCCCGGTGTAAACACCGCACACGGCGCCGTCTGCTCGTGGCTTCTGCCAAAATTATTGCTGCCCGTGTGATATGCGTAAATCGTGCATCGTATGCAGGAAGCTAATTGAGCCCAAGCTCCGTATCCAGTGCACAGTCTGCAGAAAGCCTTACCACCTGAAGTGTTGTAGGTCAAGCTGGTTTATAAGCGCCACCACCCTGTGCTGCTGCGTCAACGCTCGAGACCGCGTCCAGCACGAGACTCCACAGCCAAGTGAGCACCAAGCTGGCAGTCTGGCACCCTCCGTCGCAGAAACCTCTGCGAAAAGAAGGGCGTCGGCGCCATTGCCGACTTTAACACCGGCTCCCAAAGCGCATTGCTCCGACGAAAACCTGAGTCCCGCACAGCATCAGCCAGCCTCCACCCAAGTGAGTGCACCTATCGTGCCGTTGCCCCTGCCGGCAGTCATATCTGCTATGGATCACGAGGCCCCGGCGTCTGCTTCTGATGCCGAGCTCAACGCCGATGGGAAGATGAAAGCGGAGCTCAAGGATGCCCCGCTGTACATGAAGTGCTTTTATGAACTGCTTAATAGGTCGCATAGTGCGCATGCTACGGCGCTGACGGAAATAAAGTGCGCCCTTGCTGGAAACACCCGCGTACTGAGCGGTCTCTCGTCTCGCGTCGATGCTGTCGAGCAGAGCCAGCAAGCTCTGAGCACGCGCCATGATGCTGAATTAGCTGCGGTGCGAACGGATATCGCGGACATCGCGCGAGCCACGGCGTCCAACAGCGAGGCCCTAAAACGAAGTGCACTCGAGGATCCGCGTCAGATAATTGTGAGGGGCATCCCCTCGACTGTACACCACCAGCCCATGCAGCTTGTGTCTGCGTTACTAGTAGCCCTCAAACTCCAGCAGCTCGTGCCTCTTGTTGTCGACTGGCGCGCGTGGAACCCACCAGCCCGAGGTGCTCAAAGCGAGCGAAATGAGGAGGCAGCCGCTACCAGACCTACAACCGCCCAAGCTGACCAACCTCGAGCGCTTGTCTTCACACTTACCTGCCCATCAGCCCGCGATGATATTCTCAAAAGGACTCCAGGCCTAAGAGACCTGGACTGCCAGGCTATCTTTGGAGCCGGGGGAGCTACGAGACTTTCTGTCAACGCGCTCTGGCCTGATCCTGTTCATAAGCTCCAGTTCTGAAGCGGGCAACAGCGCTGTACAGATCACTTGGGCATCAGCGGCCAATAGTTAAAAATCTCACCGTGTTTATGCGGCCGACGCGAAATGGATCGCTCATCCCGATCCTTAGTGAGGCAGATCTCGATGCACTGCCAAAACCCTGAACCTGACGCCCGCGCAGTCGTGCCCATGAAGCAGCACGCACTGATGCATTCGCCGTCTGCCATATAAATGTAAACGGCCTATGCCCTTCTCACTTTACCCTACTCGAGGCCAAGGTTGCAGAGTCACGCTTCGACGCCACTGCGATCTCCGAGACCAAGCTGGCCGCGCACGCCAGTGACTCACACCTTGGCCTCGATGGGTTTAATTTTGTTCACGTTGATAGAGAGGGAATGGGCGGTGGCGGCGTTGGCCTTTATGTCCGTGAATGTTTCAGTGTCGCGATCCTTGCGAGCTCCGATCCGCCCTACGATAAATTTTTAATTTGTGAGGTCAAACACGACCAGCTAAAACTGCTAATCGCCGTCGTTTACCGGAGGCCCTATGCTGCTTATCCCAATCATTTTTTTAACTACCTCTCCACATACCTTCCGCACTTCAACTCAACTGTCATAACCGGTGAATTTAACGTCAATATGGCCACCCCCTCTATTCCCGCCGCCGTTCGTTTACAGGATTACCTCGACTCAAACTCCCTTCAACTCGTTCCCTCTAACCCAACTCATCACCAGCTGTGGTGCGATTCTCATACCTGGATCGATCTCTTCGTTGTCAAAACCAACGACAACCTACTTGCGTACACTAAGTCTGTTGCACCCTTCATCGCGGGTCACGATTTTAGAGCTCTCTCTCGCTGGCCCCGAGCAAATCGTGGCTGCCAAGACGATCCAGCTTCGTAACATCAAAAGAGTCGATCCCGGGGAGCTAAATCAGAGCTTGCTATATCACCTTCCTCCAGCCCAATCCTTCTCCTCCTTTCCGCCAAATACCTTCATTGCCACTACTCCTACCTCCAGACTTGTACTGGGGCCCTGCCCTGCTGATTTTAGCGCGAATGAGCGTGTACTCACCAAGGCCATAGTTGCTGCGTTTGATGCGACGGCCCCTCTCCGGTCCGTAACGCTGTCTTCGCGCCGCAAGTCATGGATTAGCCCCCACATCAGAACGCTTATGCGGACGCGTGATCGCTCGTAGAGAGCTGCTTGTTCTTCAGGTGCGCCCGACGACTTAGCTCGCTTCAGGTCGCTCCGCTCCGAAACTAGCAACGCCGTCGGCAAAGCTAAAAACCAGCACATCGCATCGCGCCTTGCTGACGCGTCTACTGCTGAGGCAAAGTGGCGTGAGCTAAGGCGCTTGCATGTATCAGCCTCGAAGCTTCCCTTTCTATTTCTGCTCTATGACGCCGCCACCCTGAATGCCTTCTTTGCGGCTACAGTTAATCGCCATCGGCCGCTCGCCGAGCCCGACCTCAAAATGGCCATCACCTCCCCCTCAACGGACAGCTGAACTGCCGCTTTGACTTTCGCCCGGTCACTGAACGCGAGGTGGCTGATGCGATTGCGCGACGTCAAAAGCCTCTGGATATGACGGACTGTCGGTGCCTATGCTGAAGCTGGCCTCACCAACAATCATTCAGCATGCAACTGCGCTGTTCAACTCATCGCTCACACACGCAAGCTTCCCTTCGGACTGGAAGAAGGCACTAATCAGGCCCCTGGCGAAATCTAAAATTGTCAGCCAACCCTCGGATGCACGGCCTATAGCGCAGCTACCAGAGCTGTCGAAAGTGCTCGAGCGCTTAGTGCACAACCAGCCTCCGGGGTATTTGGAGGTCAATAACATCCTCCTCCCGCGCCAGGCAGGCTTCCGCCGAGGCCACAGTACCCAGACCGCGCTACTGGGCATCTTCGACGACGTTCGCCAGGCCATCGACGACAGGATGATGACTTTCTTGATATTATTTGACTTTACTAAAGCATTCGACACTATACCGCACACCATCTTGCTCGCAAAGCTAAGGAATGTCAATGTTTCAAGTCGTGTCCTGAAGTGGTTCTTCACGTATCTGGCCGACCGCTTCCAAGCAGTTGTCGATGACGGTGGTAAAATATCAGACCGGCTGCGTGTAGCTTCGGGAGTCCCGCAAGGCAGTGTCCTGGGCCCCCTTTTGTTCTCCATATTTATCAACGACCTCCCGGCTGCTATACGATTCGCCAAAGTCATGATATTTGCGGATGATACACAGCTCTATCTGCACTTCCACCTCGCGAATTTCGAGCAGGCGTTTGCTCAGATCAGCCGTGATGCTCAGGCAGTCGGGGACTGGGCTAGGTCAAACGGCCTCCTCTTGAACCCGAGCAAAACCAAGGTAATGATCGTAGGCAGCGTGCTCTATACCACTTTGCTTGATCTTCGAGCCATACCGCATATAGCAATCGACCGCCACACACTGCCGTACGTCAAGGAGGCGCGGAGTCTGGGCGTGACCTTCACCCGTACACTAGACTGGAAGGCGTAAGCTAAGTGTGTGGCGCGCAAGGTATACGGCATACTCTATTCGCTCCGCTTCTTCCGGCATGCGTTAACCAGGGACCTACGCCAGCACCTTGTTGAGAGCCTAGTATTACCGTGCTTCGACTACGCCTGCCTTGTGTATCACCATCTAGGCAAGACTCGAGTGGAGAAGCTTGAAAAAGCTCTCAAGGCATGCGTTCGCTACGTAATCGGAAACATCCCGTTCCGCGGCCACGTCACCCCCTACAGGCTCGGCCTCGGTTGGCTTTCTGCAGGCAGGCGGCGTGAATCCTTCATCTGCCTCCATGGTTTTGCCGTACTAGCTGATCCGTATCTGCCCTACATCAGAGAACGATTTAGCTGTAGGGTAAGCGTTGACCGAAACGTTCGCCGCTCAGCGCAATCCGCCGCAGCCGTTTGACTACCCGACACCGCGTACAGAGGCATACAAACACGCGTTCGCTCTCGAGGCTATGAATATCCTCAACTCACTTCGAGTCACCGACTTTGCTCGGACGAATGCCATCCCGTTCAAACGCACGCTACGAGCAGTGCTCTTTGAGCGGGATGTCATCGACTGGAACAAGCGAGTCAGGGATGAGGGCCTGCCGACGTCGCTGCTTTATACATCACCGGGATCCGTCGCCCTCCCGCGTCCGCGGCTCTAAGCGAGTGAGCTCCCGCCTGTGAAGCACTGCTCATACATGCTTACTTATTTTTACTTTTATTTTTACTTTATTTTGGTATGCGTCGTTATTTGTACTGTTATTATTAAGCTATCATGTTTATTATACCGTCGTTAAGTTAAGCTACTATGTTTGCTATACCGCTATTTCTTATATTTTTCTTTTCTTTATATTTTACTACCTATATTGTTATGCGCCATGTTGTTGTTAACAATAAATTATATGCAAAGTTGTATTTCACTAAGTGTCAGGCGGGGTTATACCCCAAGGCGTCAATAAATGATCTAATCTAATCTCTCTCCACGTTTCTCGGGCGCCGCTGTACGGAATCGCCGCAGCATGATTCTCGGAACCGCGAACACGAACTCACCCCCCCCCTTCACTCTCGCTCGCCGCAGAGTAACGCACGCACCCCGGCACCGAGCTCGTCAGCTCTCGTAGACTACTCACCTCCTTGGCGACACTATCTCTGTCGCTGATGGCTTTCCCGGCGTCTCTAGCTTCTTTCTTTCTCTCTCTCTCCACTATCGCCTCTCGCTCCGTTGTCGACGCCCGCCTGTCCGCCGTCCTGGGCTGGCTCTCCTCTCCCGCTCTCCTCCTAGGACACGGCCCCCTTGTCGTCGTCGTCTTCCGCGGCACTTCCCCCGTCCCTCTTCATAATCGCGAAAACCCTTCTTCTTCTATCACCGCCGGCACTACTCAAAAAAAAACTCTCGCTCCACGCACGCACTCTCTTCAAACGCTCGTTCGGCACTGCCGATCTTTTCCGCGCGCGTCGTATTCCCTACCCCCGCACATGCGCAGGCGTTTAACGGGTTGCATCGGTAGATCGGCTCTACTCATGCTTCGCACGTGGCTCTCCTCTATCTCTCTCTCGGCCGTGCCTGCCAGCGGAGCGCCTCCCCGCTATAGCAGCGCGCGGCCGCAGACAGTTACCCGTGAGGTGCTCACACCTCGCTCTTTAATTCCACGGTCGCACGGAGTCGCGCGAAATTCAAACGCGCTCCGCGCGACTACTACTACTCTCTGACATACTTACGTGCCTGCGGGCCCACAGCAATGCTCGAGTTTCCTTTCCCTTCTCGGCCTCACTCTCCCCCACCATGATATCCGCCGGGATAAACATAACCAGAACAGAGAAAGATACCCCGAAAAATCAATAATGACGCCTTGTATAGTTGTGCCCCGGCAACGCAGCTTGAGCGAGAGAAAAAGGCAATGGTGACGATTACCATGTCACAAGGTACACTTGCCATGGTACAGAGAGGCTATATACAAAAATTATAAAATACACCATAAAAATCCCATAGATACTCCTAGATCATATATTCATGAATTATGTACCATTAGCTTCCAATCCGATAAAATATCAAAAACCCCATAAAAGCCCAATGAATCTGAAAAATTTTGTATGTAGTATACTTGCCATGGTACAGTGACGTTATACAAAAAAGTTATAAAATACACCCCGATAAGACCATATATTCATGAAACATGTGCTTCCAAAATCTGATAAAATATCAAAAACCGCTAATCTAATTGATGTAGGTACATTTGCCATAATACACTATGCATTGTCAAACCTAATACACACACATACATACAAACAAACATACATAACGCATACGCCTATACACAAAAGTTATAAAATAATACTGCAGCGTCAAAGCGAACTGGTCTTGAAGGCCTAGCTTATCTTGGCATACCATAGCGCTGTACATGTGTGCACACACACACACACACACGCATACACACAAAAGTTTTAATGCGCCAAAGTGTAGCCATAACTACTACTGCCGCGTCAAAGCGAACTGGCCTTGAAGACATAGCTTATCTTGGTGCACCGTAGCGCTGTACACACACACACACACACATACATATTTTGATGCGTGAAAGTGAAGCCATAATTAGTACTGCTATGTCAAAGCGAACTGGCCTTGATGGCATAGGCATGTGCGTGTGCGTGCAGGTGCTCATACGCGTGTGCCTGCGCGTGCGCGTGTGTGTGTGTGCTCTCTCCAGAATATGCTTGCGCGGACGTGCACACACATGTGTGCGTCGCTTTTATCCCCCGCGTTATGCGTCGTCGGACTTGACCTTGACCTTGACCTCAGCTGGCGCCTGTGGTTGAGGTCACATTTGTTGTGACGGCCCATAGCGCGGGGTATACTACTACCGTATCCCGTATCAACCCACGACACCGAACGCTTTTTATATTCTCGATACAGTGTCTCCCACTTTCCTAATTAATCATAGGTGGGGATTGGATGCACGTGCAAATTCGTTCTTAGGCTGGTGCCGATTTCGCAGTTTTCGGTCGCTCGACTGATTTGACCGACTCTGGTATCCTCGCGCATGTTATGTACTGGGCTTATTTTCCTTTTTTTTTATTGTATTGTGTAGAATTAATTTGCGAACTAATGTAGCAATAAGTTAACTGCGAAGTGACTCGACGTGTGGTAACGGAACGCTGATCTTTATCCCTAATCGGCAAGGTAGAAAGCTGCTAGTATGTACCTTATAATGACGATTGTTATACCTACGGAGACCGATTTACCGCACAGACCGTTATTCTCACTCGCTGTATCAAAGCGTTTATTTCACTTACAAGTTATTAGTTATTAACAATTGATTTAACGTAGCTGACGAATATATTTGTAAGGCATTAAAGGAAAGTTTGATGACGAGATAGTGTGGCGTACGTATGAATTCTGCGATACATCGTGTGCATGTTACACGTGACGACTTGTACAAGAAATTGCTCGAGTATGAACGAAGGCTTAGCGCGCCGAGAATGAGATGGACCAATAGAGCTTGTTATATTAGTTAATAATAGGTAAATGCAAGAGGGTTTGCTGTGTGTTTTAATAACGCAGTAAAAAAATTTATGTAATAAATTAAGAAACTCTTAAGCAAGGGAAAAAGCCGTTGCAAGCGAGCTTCTTATCACAAGCGATAGGAAGATCTCGAGTAGCAACAAGCTCAGCATCAACGGCCTGACGTTCGTGACGCAAGCAGCGATGTGAATTAATCTCAGTCAGACACTTGTGCTCGTAAGAATTTTTTCCTGTATACTCAGCGCCAATTTTAACACACGGAACTCCGATTGTGCGGTATTTTGCCCTTACTTTTGGATTTTGATAGCATTTGTTATTAGCGCTATATATATATATATATATATATATGGGAGCGTCCAGCAGAAACGGGCCACCGAGCGCGCGCGGTGCCTTTTTTCGCGTAAAAGGCGCTCTGTTTAACTCGTTCATAATCGTATGCTGCGTCTTTGAAAAAAAACCAAGGACTTATATCGATAGATTTTTTCCTGCTCTTTCCAATGGTGCCATTGTTTTTATTGCGAAACGCTTTCTTCCGGATGAAAACTCGAGTTGAATATTGAAAGCCATTTTTCTCAAAGTATATCATGTTTTTTTTTCAAAATAAACTACACCATTGGAAAGTACAACTCTTAAGCTTCAAAACCCTATCTTGGAGAAGTTAGACAAATAAAGGGTTTAAAAGTAGCAACATGAAAAAGACAGCGCCGAGAGTCCGCGCGAGCCCCTCGTGCCCGTGCGTACGGCACGTTTAAGTGTCTCTTTAAGTTTACCAAGTCTCTGAAAAAAGAACAAGGACATATATCGATAGATTTTTTCCCGCTCTTTCCAATGGTGCTATTATTTTTATTCCTAAATGCTTCTGTTCGGGATTAGTACCCGAAGTGCCCGATACCTGGAACTCAATTGTTTCATTGTATTAAATTATTAAACGATGCCAAAAAGTTAGAACTTAAAAGATTTTCAGCGTCAGAAGATTCTCAATTATATCCACCGATCAAAAAAGAAAAAGTACTTAAAACTCAAACAAAGAAAGAAGCGGATATCGCAAAAAGGACAATTCTTATAAAATCAAAAAAATGTAAAAAAATTAGAATTTAAAGGAAAAGGTAATATTGTTATGCCAGATTAAACAATCTATAAGGTAATTTTAAATTTCTGTTTCACTGCTTTCAGTGCGTTCATGGATATTTTTATGTTTAATATATTATGTTTTTCAAATTTTGTTATATAAATGAACAAAGTTCATTGTAATATTATATTAACTGTTACAACTAGATCCACAAAATTATGTCCACGCATTGGCATTGTAAGTTACAAAACATTTTATATTTACAAAAAAGAAAGGGGGAAATAGCACATTGCGTGTATTAATCCGCCCTTGAGCATAGCGTAAAAGGTTCGGGCAGCCGCTGTCTTTTTGATCTTACTATTTTTGAACTTTTCATGTTTCAACTTAAAAGTATAATATTTTATAGTTTAAGACTTGTACTTTTGAAGAATATAATTCATTTTGAAGAAAAGACTGATATTTTATTGAAAAAATAGAGTTAAAAAAACATTCAAATGGAATTTTCAACTAGAAAGAAGCATTTCGGAATAAAAATAATAGCACCATTGGAAAGAGCAGGAAAAAATCTATCGATATATGTCCTTAGTTCTTTTTTCAGAGACTTGGTACACGATTATCAGCGAATTGAATAGAGCGTGCACTTAAACGTGCCGTACGCACGGGCGCGAGGGGCTCGCGCGGACCCTCGGCGCTGTCTTTTTCATGTTGTTACTTTTAAACCCTTTATTTCTCCAACTTCTCCAAGATAGGGTTTTGAAGCTTAAGAGTTCTTAAGTCTTTCCAATGGTGTAGTTTATTTTGAAAAAAAACATGATATACTTTGAGAAAAATGGCTTTCAATATTCAACTCGAGTTTTCGTCCGGAAGAACGCGTTTCGCAATAAAAACAATGGCGAAATTGGAAAGAACAGAAAAAAATCTATCGATATAGGTCCTTGGTTTTTGTTTCAAAGACGCAGCATACGATTATGAGCGAGTTAAACAGAGCGCCTTTTACGCGAAAAAAGCACCGCGCGCGCTCGGTGGCCCATTTCTGCTGGACGCTCCCATATATAGATACATAGATAAATGTAACTTTTTTTGGGAGAACATTTAGACTGGTAAACGCGTGTCTGCTACGCAGAACCATTCATCGTGTATTTTTTCGAACGTTGTTATTTCTATATTTATTGCAAAAATAGTCTAGTAAAGAAATAAAGAATCTGTGAATTTTGACTCAGAAACCTTTGACTTGAAGTTAATTATTGCGTTAGACCCTCCGAATTTCAGTGTATTTGTGGAGTGCAAGTACTGCGCAGAGCACACATTTTTCGATTTTTTTCGACGGTTACAACCCGCCGCCGAGAATCTATACGCCAAGCCACTTCGTCACAGCCCCTGGAAGAGCAGAGAGAAGTCAGCAGCTCGGAGCAGGAGGATCGTTTAGCTTAGTCCGCCTAGCCGAAATTCTAGGACTAGAACCAACAGCGCCAGCTCAGCTCTGCTCGCTGCCAAACCAGGAAGGAGAGGAAGGGTGTCAAATTTCGAATACTGCTTTATATATATTTACTTTGATAAAAAATCATAGCATCCTCTCGTTTCCTATCGTCTATAGATCTAAACACGATATCCAATAAATAAAAATAGATGCCAACTACTTATTGCAACATCGGCTAGGTTATTCACTCCGATCTTGTAGGCTTGGGTATCACAAATGGTGACAGCGTTTCGGATATTGTGTTTGGACGATTTCTTTTTTCTAATTAAGTACAGAGGGTAAGTGCGTCGGTATATTACCGGCAAGAAATTTTTTGAGATGTACCGGTCATATTCTAGCCGCCTCGCAGTGGTCTCAAAACGATGAAAATGGAAAAAAGTCGTGCTTGACGAAAGAATAAGATATAAGTATTTCAAAACTGTTCGAAAAGCTTCTCAATACTATTGTTCGTTAAGCCAGATACCGCTTTTTTTCGTCAAAACTTGTCCCGATTTTTACGGGAGCCATACAGTTGAGTAATTGGAATTATTGTTTTTCGCGTAAATTGGGAAATTGGAAATGCAAACCAAAGGTTTTCTGCACTATTCTGTACGCTTTTCTGCTCTTTTTTGTACACTTTCTTGCACATTTTTTTTACACCTTCTTGAACGTTTTTATACACAGATACATACAAAAAGTAGTTCATCATAATTTTTTAATGAATATTATCAGGAATTTATTATTTGTAATTTCTGATAAAATTCATTAAAAAATTATGATGAACTACTTTTTGTATGTGTTTGTGTATAAAAACGTGCATGAAGGTGTACAAAAATGTGCAAGAAAGTGTACAAAAAGGAGCAGAAAAGTGTATAAACAATGCAGAAAAGCTTTGGTTTGCATTCCGAATTTCCCAATTTACGCAAAAAACGATAATTCCAATTATTCGATTTTATGGCTCCCCTAAAAATCTGGACAGGTTTTGACGGAAAGAGGCGGTATCTGGCTTAAGGAATAATAGTATTGAGAAGCTTTTCCAACAGTTTTGAAGTATTTATATCTTATTCCGCCGTCAAACACGAATTTTTTCCATTTTCATTGTTTTAGGACCACTTTGCGCCGTCGGTACCGTTGGGTAGCTATCGGTATATAGCCACCATCGGTAACGTAGGTCATTTCTCTACTTTTCTGTTTGCGTATTAAGATTAGTGCGTCAGGCAACCGCATTAACCTCTACACGTGCAACGCGAATTAATATAGTCGTTCGTCGTGGCGAGGGCAAGCCCAATTCGGTTTACGCTTCTCCATATTAAAATCACGAGTAACGAAGAGAATGTTACCCAGGAAGAGGTTGCCGAATTTATGCGTAAGCTAAAACAACGGGAAAATCGCTTGCGAATCTACGTGGCGAAGCGCTGCTTGCTGTGCGGGGGCAGGAGGAGAAAAATGCTGAATTACAGGCGGCCATATCGGAGCAACGGAAAGCTTTGGAACGAGTGATTGCCGTTCGGTCGGATAAGGAGCAGACACAAAACACAACAGATGACGACGAGGTAGAGCACGTGGCTACGGTTAAGCAACAGTCAATGACACCTGCGAAATCCGGCAGGGGGTGATAATAGTTTCGAATGAGCTCGTGCGAAATTTCAGAGGTAGTAGCGTGGATCGGCGCTCCACGTCGCAACACGCGCAAGGTGACGGGAGAGCACCTAAGGTTGACACGCTAGAGCAATTGGCCAAAATACGTAGGAATGCTTGCTTTAAGGGGATGTGAGTACCGACGTTATTTTTCAAACGAGCATAACTCACGCAAATATCAATAGAATTATCCAGAAAAAAATCTGCATATAGTGTTTGCGTGTACGGAGCGCTTGACAGACGTCTTTTTCCAAAAAATGATGAGAATTTATTTAATTAAATAAAAACCGTACTGTCGGTAAGTAGGAATCTACAATTGACCTACTTTTCAAACGAGCATAACTCACGCAATTATCAATAGAATTATCCAGAAAAAAATCTGCATATAGTGTTTGCGTGTACGGAGCGCTTGACAGCCGTCTTTTTCCAAATAAATGTTCGAATGTTGATTTAAAAAAATATTGAAATTAGGGTTGCACATCCCCTTAAGCGAAACGAAATCGCTATCTCCTGGTTAACCCGGGCGACCTGTGGTTGGCTACACTGCTGCCGTAAGTTCCATACATTCCTATGTATCTTGGCCAATTGCTCTAGCGTGTCAACCCTGGGTGCTCTCCCATCACCTTGCGCGTCTTAGCATAGCGTATAGCGTGCCTAAGTTTGACGGGTCTAATTTGGATACGTTCCTTCGCTGTTTAAAGGAGCGGCGAATCTTATACCGTGTAATCTTGAGACCGAGTTAGTCAACCTGTTGAAAAGAAAACTGCACGAAAATATGTATATCGCCATGGAAAACGTGGATTTTAATGGTCTAGAATTTTTTATTGACAGGAACGTGCACCTACGAAGACACTGAACAAGCTGAGGGATAGGCTCGATGCGATTACGAAGCGCAAAGACGAGAGTGTGCTAGCGTATATCAATAGAATCATGGATATACGCGGCGAGATGGTAGATTTGAATCGAAGGGAGGAGGTGATGATCTCTAGGAAAACGAAATTCCAGAGATAGATCGCGATGCGATAGAGGGGTTACGCGACGGTTTACCGCCAGAATTCGGACTTCAACTCGATTCGACAAGGGATCTTTCGTTACAGGTGGTAATCGATAACACCCTGTTAGTTGATAAGCAAATTGAACGGGATAACTGAAAACACGGCCGGAATTCTGAAAGTTCGGGGGTCAGGCTGCGGTGGTAGATAAGAGCAAAATTCAATGCTGCTACTGTAAAAAGTTCGGACATTACAAAGGGGAGTGCCGAAAACTTGCCTTCACGAGTGCGCAGCGTCAGGCAAACGCGGAGTTCGTCCCGGATCAGGGTGCTAACAGGACAAACCAAGTACCGCGCCCAGTGAACGCGGTCGAGGAGGAAATGACATCACAGTCTACTTAGTCGAACTAAGTAGCGCAGGTCCGTGGTCAGGATATCCTCAAAGGATTTTCGGGAGTCACCCATTATCGCTATGGTCGATTGCAGTTCGCAATCCAACCACGTAAAGATGTTGGCTCTAGACAGGGATTTGATTATGGACGTAGCGGATCCACCAATTTTGCGTGGTATTTCCAGATACAATCGAGATTGTTTGGGTACGTGTCGCGTTGAAATGTACGGGATTAATACGAAGTTTGTGGTAGTTCCGAATGATTTTCCCTTAAAGTATCCGACCATCCTAAGGTCACATTTTTGTAAACTTACAAGGGGATGATTATGGGTGCGAGTCCTGGATTTGGCTAAAACTGCAGGAGGTGCTTCTTTATGAAAAATAGTGAGACACATGTCTCGAGGTTTTTGTGAATGGGCCTTTTTTCCGAGCCTCAAACTATTTTATGTCTAAAATGAACAATTTTCAATGAAAATGGGTAATAGGTTTTTGAAAATTTCAGTCATATAAATGGGCTAAAAAGTTCATAGAAAAAGGCAAAAAAAGCTTTAATTTAAGCTGTGTTTCATTAAAAAATGCCGGTTTTTAAAAAAGTTATAGGCTATTAAAAATAAAGTAAGAAGATAACTTAAAATACCACCTATTAAATGCTTGAAAAAATGAGAAATTTTTACTGATTTCCTTAATCTATTTTTAATAGCCTATAACTTTTTTTAAAATCGCCGTTTTTTAATGAAATACAGCTTAAAGCTTTTTTGCCTTCTTTTATAAGATTTTTAGCCCATTTATGTGACCGAAATATTCAAAAACCTATTACCCCATTTTTATCGAAAATTGTTCATTTATGGGAAATAAATTCATATATAAACATCGTGGAAACTGAGTTAGGAGGTATTGTCAAATGCGGAATAGCAGAGATATGTTGCTTTGTCGAGGAAAGAGATGCACACTTCGTAGCGCATATTAATGAACACTTTTCGGTTGAACAAATAAACCCGAGAGACGCGACTGCTCTGAGCCGAAGAGAACAGGTCCTAGAGTTAGTAAAGGGGGGCTTAGAGCTGAACTCTTAAGTAGACTTGATAAGTTGATAGAGCGAACGACAGAAGTGTTTCATTTACCGAGCAAGCCATTAGCAGCAACAAATCTGGTGGAGCATAGGGTAGAATTGATTGATGATATTCCGTTCGACATTAGACAATATCCCATTCTCCGGGCTTTGCAGGATTTCGTCCGCAAACAAATAGACGTGCTTCTAGAGGCAGGGGTAATAGAACTATCAACGAGTAAATACAATTCACCGCTATGGATCGTGCCGAAATCCGAGACCCCGGACGTAGAAAGGCAATGGCGCATGGTAAATGATTATCGGAAGCTAAATGAGAAAACGGTTACCGTGACCTATCCGATACTCAACATAACGCACATTATGGAACAACTAGGGGGCGTGGATTACTTCTTAGTAGCCCATTTAGCGAGTGGGTACCACCAAATTCCATTGCGGCTAGAGGATCGGAAATACACCGCGTTCTCTACTACTTTTGGGCACTTCCAATATGTCAAGATGCCTTTCGGCATGAAAAACGCTCCTGCAACGTTTCAGAAGCAGATGAATGAAGTGGTAAGGCAGAGGAGGGGACTATTCGCGTATATAGATAATATAATTATAGCCGCGTCGACCTTGGATAAGTTAGACAGCGACTTCTTCGAGTTAACCGACCGACTTATCAAGGTCAATATGAGGCTGTACCCCGGTAAGACGCACTTCTATCAAAATTCGATAACTTATTTGAGGTACGAATCACGCCATTGGGAGTAAAGCTGGATCGTAGGAAGCTGAGGGCCATCACGGTAAAACAGTTTACCGGAATTTGTGGGTACTACCGCCGTTTTATAGAAAATTATGTGGGTATTGCTAAACCATTGTTTGATCTTACAAAAAGAAACGTGAAATTCAATTGGTCCAAGAAACCGCAAGGCGCCTTTGAGATTCTAAAGACGCGACTGACCTCGGCACCGATCCTAAGATTCAAATTTTGAAAGGCTCTTTTGTGTGCCACCGAGTGTAGCCACATCAGAGACCATAAGTCTCTGATGTGGCTACACTCGATGAAAGATTCAACCTTGCAATTAAACAAGTATTATTTTAAATTATGCGCCGTGTACGATTTCGATATATAGTATATTCCGGGGAAAACCAATTATATCGCGGACGCGTTGTCTCAGAACCCCGCGGCAGTTACGTTGCAGGTTAACGTAGTTAGGAAGCGACGGCAGTCAACATCAAGCTCAAGCTCCGAGATAATGTCAGTCAGTAAAAGGAGGGGAAAAGCTTTAACAAAGATAGACGATATGGACTTTCAGGACGTCGAAAATGATCCGAACCCACCTGATGATGCACACGATCCTATAATCAATCGGAAGATCCAAGGAAACAGTATCCCTTTTCCTAATCCAGTGGCTCCTACAGTTGATCGCTCATCGAGCTTGGCAAGAGCGAGTGGTAGCAGCAGTTAAGAGCTCATGTCCACGGAACACGGGAGTTCGTCGGATATCATTGATGATCCCGCATTTCCGTACGACGTCGCGGGTCCTAGCGGGCGCGAGCCAGGGCTCGCTAGAAATATAATTGTCTAGCGAGATGACTTTTTACAACACCGGGATAATATCGCTTATTTTGTAACAGTAAAGTACCAGTTATCATGTATGGGGGCGACGAAATTGTGGGAACCTAATAAACTTCCACAAATTTCGGATGTCACGTTGGGTAGGGTTAAGATGACGACAGTAGGAAGCAAATACCATATTGCCGTGCCAATAAAAGAAAATCTACATATTCAAGTAGACTCAGATATTTTTAAAGAGACCGTAAGCTCTCTACATGATTCCACGTTCCCCCTGCTATTGACAAGCCTCAGACTGTCAAAGAGCGGACACCTGGATGACCTTTCGTGGGGGGTGATTACCGACATCCTCAGGGAAAATTTTGCCGACGCGCTGACAAAAATCATTGTGTGTAAAAATCCAATTATTTTTCCAGAACCCGAAATTAGCAGAACTACAATTAAGGAAGTTCACGAATCATCCGCCAATGGTCATAAGGGTGTTGCGAAAACCTACAAGCGTTTAAGACAGGTATACTATTGGACCAATATGAAAACAGACATCCGGGAGTTTATCGCTCGATGCCTCATTTGTCAAACCAACAAGTTGGTGAGAAAAAGGGTTCGTCAACCGATGGTATTGACGGATACCCCTGGCGGTTCATTTATATTTGACCGCTTCTCTCTCTCTCTCTCTCAATATCGCTCGGCTCTCCAGACTGGTCTCCTCCCGTGGTTTTTTGAAGGCTCAGCTCCAACATGCTGCTCTTATTTTTTCAACTGCGACGGTTGACCGTTCCCGGCTTTAATGTGACTTGATCATCTGTAATTCCTGGGCCCCCACTCCTCTCCCCAGCTTTTCCCCTCCAAGCTCGTCCCACCCTTGGAGCTAAGATACATCCAAGTATCTCCAGAAATTTTTCCCTTCGTATCGGAAATTCATGTTCGGTAACTGTTTCACTGTCCCCTTCGGGTTAAGCCGACAGATGTGTTCCTGAGCCATATATTTCATTAGTTCTGCTGCTTTTTCATATGAATCGTGAATTTGTATATTTATCGTAATCAACTTTAGCATCCGCTGTTGGACATAGTCTTAAGACTCTACGCGATCCGGCGCGATTGTTATTTTTATGCCACTAGCCATTTCGTTTACGCCGATTTTAAATTCGGACCCCATTGAGGCTTCATTTATAATAGGGTATTTGAATAAGGAAGGTAGCCGAGACACATTATTTGAATAAATAAAGACTTCGTTTACTAATCCAATGTACACTACATTAGTTAAATCACATTATTACATAACATTCGGACATCTTCAGGTAGGCCGATGACTGGTATCTCCACTTTTTTGGTCACCTGTTAATGGATTTACCCGATCTATTTAATCGGTCACAAGACTATTCGCAAGGGGCTCGGTGACTTGGCGGTATCACTTCCGCAGGCAGGATATTCTTCCTAATAACCAGAAAATCCAGACGCCGCGTAGTTGTGATAGTCGATCGCTATTATGGTTTGTTGTATCACCGATGCTAGGTTAGTGCAGCCCTTTATGCGCGACATACCTAGTTTAATCTGCCCGCCCAGCACCGATCGTACGCCAGAATTGGCGAGCATAAGTGCGGCACCGTCTCACTGCTTACTGGGGAACGCCACAAAGTAGTCCAAATCCTGGGAAAAATGGACAAAAATCATGCTCCATTCGCACTCTTTTTAGCTCATTCGGATGTACCACCCGCGTTCCCATCTTAAAAGTAATTTTTATATCTCTCCCGTCATTTATCAATTCTACAATTTTATGCCGACCCGAGTAATCAGGCGTAAACGTACCCTTCTTGGGCTCGTTGATTAGCATAACTTTATCGCCCACGCCAAAATTGCAAGGGTTAGCACGAAGATCGTAATATTCTTTAGACCGCTCCTTAGCCTTATTCAAAATTTTCCGGGCTAATAGCTTAATCTCAAGCAATCGAGCCTTCAGTCAGACAAGATAGTCTCGGTAAGTTTCCGTCTGATCGTCATCGATCTCCGTCCGCCCGGCATAAGCCGTATACCCTCATGTACGCTATTTTTCTACGCTACTGTTGTACGAAAAACATGCACATTCCAACTAACTATCCCATTCTTTAATCGCGTTGACATAATTTTTCAGCTATTTAATCAGCGAGTGGTGCATGTGCTCTATCGATCCATTAGATTGCGGCATGAAGGCGGTTGTGGTACAGAATCGTATGTTACACAGTTTTGCAAAATTTTTGACCAATGAGCTGGTGAAATTCAACCCTGATCAGTTAGGACTATTCTCGCTGCTCCAATAACATAAACTAGCCTGAGTAGGAAAGCATTCGCTATAGTTCTGAAATTCGCTTCCGTTAGAGCAACCGCAATGCTTTACTTTGTCAACAAGTATTGCATGGTTAAGATAAACTTAATTCCCGACTTAGTTTCTGGGAGCGGTCCCAATATATCTATCGATTCCTTCGTAAATGAACCACCCGGGGTATCCGTCAATACCATCGATTGACGAACCCTTTTTCTCACCAGCTTGTTGGTTTGACAAATGAGGCATCGAGCGATAAACTCCTGGATGTCTGTTTTCATATTCGTCCAATAGTATGCGTGTCTTAAGCGCTTGTAAGTTTTCACAACGCCCTTATGACCATTGGCGAAAGATTCGTGAACTTCCTTAATTGTAGTTCTTCTAATTTCGGATTCTGGAAAAATAATTAGATTTTTACACACAATGATTTTTGTCAGCGCGTCGGCAAAGGTTTCCCTGAGGATATCGGTAATCACCTCCCACGAAAGGTCACAAGAAAACTAAATGAATATACTTAATGAATGTAGATGCACTTGGGTCAGACTAGCCTGCGTACTAAACGTTAAACGCAACGCATTAATGGATATCGGAAGTTCAGTCACAAACGCCAAAGAACCGAGAATGTCAACAGCTGCTTTAGCCGATCATCAGATGCTATCGTCAACGGTATCACTCAGGAGTTTCGGTTTTGGTTTTACGTTTATGCGTTTTCAGTGTATTGGTTTTGGGGATATGATTTTTTGGTGTGTATTTTAGGTATCGGTTTTATGGGATTCGGTTTTACGGATGTTAGATTTATCCATTTTAGGCTTATGCGCTTTGAATTTATTGATTTCGAGTTTTGGGCTCACGGCTTCTGGGTTTATCAAGTTTAAGTTAATGGATTTATAAGTTTTGCGTTAGTAGGTTTAGTGTCTCAGGGTTGATAGTTTAATTGGTTTTTTGATTAATGTGCTTACTCCGGAAAATATGGAAAAACTAACTGAAGTTAGTTTGACGTCTATATAATAGTTTATGGATTAAGGATTTTTCTTTGAAGGCTTTCTTATTTATGGATTTGTGAATGTGGAATTTTAGGTAACATAAGTTTTTTGTTTATTGGCTTTAGGTATAAGGATTTTTGTTTAATCTGTTTTGCATTTACGGGAGTTGCTTTTAATGGTTTAAGGTTTATGAGCTAGGATTGGTTTAATGGATATTCCAATTTCAGTAATGGAATTTGCATGTCACATGGGACAGGATATCTTAATCATCTACAGATGTATCGTCTCAGATAAAGGACGAATTAAATGCTGTAACATGATTTCTGAAATTCAGCGAGTCCTGGTATGTCCAATGTTTGGAATAAGAGGGAAAACATCCGAATAAATTTTCAAACTAGAGGGCTATTGCTACCGCGACTGCGGATTTAATGGGCTTTCATCTCAGCAACAGTGGCGACAGCAGCGCCATTGTATTGAAAGACTTATTCATCAAGTAGAAAGAGCGTAAAAGGATAGTATCGTCGGATAGAAAATCAGGTTCCAGGGCATTGGAGGAGCTTATTCTTCTGATAATGGAAATCGAAATTATCAGTAGATCTATCAAGGGTAGATAAGTGAAGCATGAAGTGAAACGTATGATGACGCCTCCATATCATTCACATTTTTTTTTATGCATTTAATGATAATCATCGAAACTTACATTGTAGCTTACCTGTAAATTTTTGCTTCCCCGAAGAGGAAGCTTTGTAACGGTGAAAAAAATTGTCCGACAAAAAAGTATTAAAAAAATGTTTTAAAAATAGAGCCATGAAAATTTGTTGATTTTGAGAAAATTTTTTTTCCTGTCTCTGTGCGTATGCGTGCGTGCGTGCGTGCGTGCGTGCGTGCGTGCTTGCTTGCGTGCGTGCGTGCGTGTGTATGAGTGTGTATGGTGTGTACAGAAGATATCTTGATAACGAATGGGTTGATTTCGATGGGAAAGAGCTTATTCTCTTCGATTTTAATGCCGCTTGAAAATCCACAAACGATGTTTAAAATTTATCGAATTCTTTTGTTTTATGATCAAAAAACGATTTTAAAATTTTAATTTTTCTAATTTTTTTATATGATATGGTAAAATTTTTTCAATTTTTTGAAATGCATTTGAATGGACATTAAATTACCTACATTTTCTTTTTTTAAAAATTAAAATATGTATCGTCCTTCATATGTTATGAAGGTAAATGTGTCTTTCTTCTATAATTTTTATCTGAGAAACAATTCCATATTTTTACACGAAATTTATACCAGTTATTAAGGATAAAAAGTGCTTCTATCTCTAAAAATTTCAAGAGGTTTTATCGATTTGTTAATTAGAAAAAAATTATTGGAGAAAAAAAATTACATTTTCGTTGTCGCACGATAACTAGAGTAAAAATCAATAAAGCTTTATAATCATTATAAAATCTAGCGAAGTAAACTATTGATTTTGTGTAATTCATTGCATTTATTTTTTTAAAACTGAAAAACGGTAAACCTACTCTGTCGGTAAAAATTGAATATGCACCCTCTTAATAAATGAAAAATAAAATTTAAAGAAAATTTTGTGTGTGGTATAAGCAATACATGTGTGAAATTTTATCAAGGAACATTATTTATTATAAAGAATATTGTAGTACAATGATTATGAGGTAATAGGAATGTAGGAAAGAGGTTATTGTAGATGGTTTAGTTCACATGTGTTATAATTGCGATCCAGGTAGGTAGGTTTTCTTTATTATTAATATTGTAACGGGGTAGGTATTTCCCTTGGCGCAGTAAATCTCCCAAGCGGATTTGCCGATGAACGGCGCAGCAAAAGTTGATTGCGCGAGCACTGGCTCGTGCGAACACTCGGCGTCGTGTCTCTCTTTACGCTGCTGCGCGCCGTCGCTCGCCGCCGGCTGCCTTCGTCGGCAGCCGTACCTACAGGCGTTACAACGCGCGACTTCGCTGTCGCGCTCTCTCTCTCTCGCGCCTGCTGCCTCGGCTGCTCAGAAGTGCACGAGTACTGCGTACTCGCGCCCGGGGCCTGATTCTAAATGTGTCTCAGCCTCGAGACAACTGCTTTTCTTTTTAAAGGAGCTCCCTGATTGGTCTACAGCTCCGGATTTGGTGTGTCTCGACGTCGAGACAAATTTAGAATCAGGCCCCCGCGGAGGCTGGTGTATTCTATACCGCCGCGCCACCGACGTGGAATAGGGAAGGGAAGGGCGCGTTAGTCACACGCGTACTCGAAAGATAAAAGGAACTTTAAGTTTATTGCCCCTCGGGCGAACCCAATTCTATACACTCGGCGCGTACGCTGTGTACGCGCCGATTCGGGTGGTGCGCCCGCGCACACGAAGTACGTGTGTGCTCGGTAGCACACACGTAAGCGCATAGATCGCCGCGCACGATCGGCCCTCACGAACGCGTCGGCGGCCTCGCTCGCCCGAATTCACTTCCCGGACGCTCGTCGTCCGCGGGAAAGTGCGCGCGCGCGCCTGGCCAGGACTTACCTCGCTCTATCGGTGACGATGCAGGCGGACAGACCGTACGGTGTTGGTCGCCGTGCGCCGCTGCGTCTCTCTCTCTCTCTCTCTCTCTCTCTCTCTCTCTCTCTCTCTCTCTCTCTCTCTCTCTCTCTCTCTCTCTCTCTCTCTCTCTCTCTCTCTCTCTCTCTCTCTCTCTCTCACTCTCTCTCTCTCTCTCTCTCTAAGTCCTCGCACACGGGGGACGGGCAGCTGCCTCAGCTACGGCAGAAGCGATACTGCCTGCCTATTCCTTCCTCGGCACGCGCGAGCATATCTCGGCCTCGCCCTTTGTGCAAGGTTGAGAGATGTTTACCTCTCGTGTATTCGCGCGTGCCGTCGCGGTGTGCCGAGACTCGCCTCAAGTCTCGTCAGCGCACGCCAATATACATACACGTGTGCACACACACGCGCCGGCCGTTACACCCCCGTCCAGACGCGGACTATCCCTCGGAGAGTCTGCTCTGCTATCTCACGATAGGCATCTCCAACGGCGGCGCGAGACTTCCTGAAAAGGGGTAAGGTATGTGCGCGAAATAATAAGGAAGACAGGTTAAAAGAAATAAGTTGGAGTTGGCCCCTCTCTTTATTTGCCCCGAAGAGGGGGTTTACACCCGGGTTGGCGGGGATATTGGCCGTGGCTACTCCCGGTTGTGGATCCACGGCCGTGCCTTGTCGTGACGGGCGGCGTTCGGGCACTTGGCGCCCGTCAACACGCCCAGTCGTCCGCAGTAGTAGCAGCGGCGGCGGGATCTTCCCGTCGTTGGTCCTGCGTTCCGCTGCCGCTTGCGGTGCGGGCGCAGGAGCGTTGACGGTGCATCCTGGCGGAGGGCCGCAGCCGGCATCAGGGCGATGGTGGCCCCCCCGGCTCGGCGGACCGCCTCCCGCCGTCTCTTATCGGCTGCTTCGCCCCGCCTCTTCGCGAGCAGAACGTCTCGCTCGGCGGCCCGGATTTCTTCGCGGGCTCGGTCCGCCGCCTCTTCAGCCTCTCGGCGCTCCTTCCGGGCGCGCCGAGCAGCGGAGAGCATTGCTCGGTCCTCCCGAAAGCCGTCAATGCGGGCCGCTCAGGACCCTGCGAGATCCCTGCCGTACGGCGTCTCGGCGAGGAACCGATCCCAGGCCTGGATGGCCTCTCCTTCCGCCGTCCAAGCCTGGCAAATAGAGGTTCGTGCCGTCTCTAGGAGACGCTTTAACAAATTCCAGCGGGCCATCATCGGCGATGGCGGAGCCGGTTCGGCCGCAGTCGGCGCCGTAGCCGCGGGGACCTCTGGTCTCCGTACCTCGGCGATCGAGGCCGCCGCGCCTGTCTGGCCGTCTTCTGTGGCGGTAGCGTCCTCTCCCGCGGTGATGGCTAGGACCTCCCTCGGTCGGCGCAGGACCAGAGTCGCTGGGGCCACGGTGGGTGGAGGAGTGAGCGCTAGGGCTCCGGCCGCCTCTGCCAGCTCCTCCAGCACCACCGAAGACGGGCGAGCGAACTGAGCTCTCTCGAGCTGCTCGATGGCGCGCAATACCCCGCGCACCATCGCCTCGGTATCGAGGGCACCGCCCTCGGTGCTCGGTACCGGTGATTTCTCCGCCATCTGTAACAAAAAGAGACCGAGCAAAAAGGTGCATTAGTCGGAGTCGCTAACAACTCCCAAACTCCTGTTCTTATCTGACGCTCTCACACGCCGCTGCGCGCGAGTTGACCACGGCGAGGCATCTCGATGGGATCTCGGCTGCTGTCGCTTGGCGGAACCTTTCGGCAGGCCCCAGGGTTTTCCCGTCCCGGGGTTCACCTTTGCCGTCGCACGCGTTTTACCAGGAAGGGCGTGAACCACGACGCGAACCGTTTTACGCGGCCGTTACCGAGGACGTTTTTCGAGTGGACGCGCATCGCTCGGCGGTGCTCCGCCGGCCTCCGGTGGGTCGCTCGTCACCGGGAAGCTTACATCTTCCCTCCGCGGTTGCGAATCCTCGACGTCATCTACTTCTTCGCCGGTTTCGTCGCTGCCTTCCTCGTCGTATGGCTTGAGGTGAGAGACATGAAGGATCTCTTCGCTCGCGTCCTTCTCGTCGATGACCCTCACCGTATTGGAGCTGGTTATCTCGGTTATCTTCAGTGGACCTGCATACTTCGGCGCTAACTTCGCCGAATATTCTTTGCGCTGCCGAAGAAAGGACTCTGTTCCTTTTCATGACGAGGTTTCCTATCCCGTAGGATACTTCTCTCCGACGCGCGTTGTAGTATGCAGCTTGTCGCCGATGCTCGTCAGCAGTTTGTGTGGCAGCCCTCTTTCGCAGACTATCCATATCATGCAGGCGCTCCGCCCACGTATCCACAGCCTCGCGCTCTCGTTGCTCAAGGGCCTCGCGGTCTTGCTCGCGGCGAGCTGTCGCCGGGGGAAGCGGCTGTCTGCCGTAATTGAGGGAGGCCGGGCTCACGCCGGTCGAAGCGTGCACGGAGTTGTTCAACGAGAACGTCAGCTCCGGCAGTTTCTGATCCCACTCGGCGTGAGATTCCTCGACGAACGCGACCAATCAGGTCTTTAACGTTCGATTTACCCTCTCCACAGGGGGAGTGTTCGCCTGCGGGTGATACGGCAGGGTAGTCGAGTGGTGGACGCCAACGTCGGCAATGTATTCGTCCACGGCTTTATTCTTGAATTCCGTGCCGTTGTCGGACAAGAATAACTCCAGAGTGCCGAATCGAAGAATCATTCTCTCCTTGAACTCTTTCAAGATGGTCGTCGCATTCGCTTTATGTATGGGCACGCACTCTACCCAGCGAGTAAAGAGGTCTTGGAATACCAAGATATACTCGTGCCCGAGTTTACTCTTCACGAACGGGCCGGTTATATCTCCCGCAACTACTTGCCACGGCCCGTCGATAACTCGTTGTCCCATCAGACCTGCTGGCGGTCTTTGCTCCGCTTTTGTCTGCTGACACACTTGGCATTGTTTCACATACCTCCTCACTGCGTGATACATCTTCGGCCAATAATATAACCTGGCCGCGCGCTCGTACGTTTTTTCTCGACCTTGATGCCCGGCGGTCGGATCATCGTGTGATTCGCGGAGCACTTCGCGACGATGCTCCTGTGGCACGACGAGTTTTCTTGCCTCGTCGTCGGCGACCACCGCCTCTACTATCTCATCAGCGAGAAAGTAGAATAATCGACCCCCTACCACTTTCTAACATTGATGGGTTGAGGGGTCGCGTGTCACTTCGCCCAGCCAGGTCCGGTACCACTCGTCCTTAGTACCGTCGGACCACGTGCTCGCGTACACTTCGAGGTCGTCTTCCTCCTCGTACATGCGCGAGAGCGCGTCGGGCACGTGGTTCAGCGCCCCCTTTCGATGTTCCACATCGAAGGAGTGTCCCTGCAACTCGAGAGCCCATCCCGCTAGTCTTCCGGTGGGGCTGTGCAGGCTGTGCAGCCATCGCAGGCTGCTATGGTCTGTCACCACCAAGAAGTGATATCCTTCAATGTACGGGCGAAACTTCTTGATCACCCATATCACCGCTAGGCATTCGCGCTCCGTGACACTGTAGTTGTGCTCCGCTGGCGAAAGTGTTCGGCTGGCGAATTCGAGGACTTGTTCCTGTCCCCCGATTACTTGCAACAGCACCGCGCCGATGCCAGTGTCGCTCGCGTCTGTCTGCACGACGAACTGAACATCGAACGAGGGTCTGGCGAGAACAGGAGCCGAGGACACTAGGGCTTTTATCTTTTCGAAAGCCTCCTGCTGCGCGTCGCCCCATTCGTATTGTCGATCCTTCTTCGTTAGCGCCGTGAGCGGTTCGGCGATTGTGGCGAAGTCTTTCAAGAACTTTCGGTACCAAGATGCCATTCCCATGAAGCGGCGCAGTTGCTTCAGGTTCTTTGGTACCAGAAAGTTTATCATCGGCTCGATCTTATCAGGATCCGGCCGGAATCCGTCCCGGTTGACGAGCACACCGAGGTATTTGACCTCAGTCTTGCCAAACACGCTCTTCTCACCGTTGATCGTCAACCCGGCCTCTTTAACGTGCTTCAGCACGTGCTCGAGCCATTTCAAATACTCCTCATACGTCTCCGTCGCGATGATGATGTCATCGAGGTACGAGAAGGCATACGGCTCGAGCTCGGGGCCGATGACTTTATCAACGAGTCATTGAAACGTCGCTCCGGTCTGAGACAGGCCGTACGGCATTCTCGTGAACTGATACAGACCCAATCCGGGCACTGTGAATGCCGTCAGCTCCTTCGATTCTAGCGTCAGCGGAATAAATAAATAACTTATTATGTAAGTCGTTTATTAACAGGCACACATATCTTAGTTGACTTCTTGAAAGTACATGTTAAAACAGTTGTGAAAAAACTTTTTTCAAATGATTTAGACAAAAGCCATTTTTTTAATCGCATAAAGAAGATAATAATTTGTACGAGTGCCACTTGAGTATGCCTTTAATTTTAGTCTTTCTCCTTACCACACGTAATTTGTTACGATTCTAAATTGGGTTTTGGTACCAAGATGATGTTCTCCTAACCCCATTTAAGAACTGTAACCTGCACAGAATTCCATGTAGTGAGTATATCTAAAGATATCAAAGAGTAACTCGAATTTGAGAAGTACGGCGGAATTACTCATATACACATACAAAAAATTAGAACATCTATTTTCTACTTCTAATATTTATTACTTCACAAAAATTAGAAATAAAAACGTTTTCTTTAACGAGAAAAAATACTGTTTTTCTGTGCAAATTTACAATTATTTAGAAGATTATAAAAAATTATAAACATGAAAATTTCAATAAATTTTGAATTTTGTAATTTATTTAAAATAATTTAATAGGTTAAAATTTTAAATTTAATAATTGTTTACCGTATAATTTCTAAATGTAATAGTTTATATAATAGAATAAAAAAATTAAGTTTGAGGAAACTAAGTGCCAATGAACGAAAGGGTGAAAACTACTCCCATTCAAAACGAAACTGTACATAGGTTCTAATGACTTGTAAAAGAGCTAGGAGCTGTTCGATTTTATGAAGGAAGGAAAAACATGAAGTTGAATCAATGCGTCCCCCGAAACCCAGCCCTGCAGATTTGCTAAAACCACCACTAATCTGGAATGATGCACGTGAGTAACTCTTTGGTTACGATTATATGACTTGGAAAATTAACAAAAAAAATATTATTTTTACAAGGATAAATGCTGGCACAATAAGAAAATGGTAATTTTCCATAATTATGGCCACCATATTGGATCCGCTATATTGAATTTCGTGGATCCAATGGCAACTTTTATATCTTCGATTGTCAACACATAAATTTCAAGCGTTTTTAGTAGTATATGATTATTATCAAATCTCACTGCTAACGAATTAAATTCACAAAACTACATTTTTTCCATATATTAATATATAAAAATTATAAAAAATTATGTATTTACCAAAAATCCTAATCTTTTTGAATTTTGACCTTTAGTACTTGAAAATGTAAAAAATGTGAGGATTTTGTATAAAATAAAAAAATAAATGATAAAAAGAAAGAAGAAAAGGGTGCTATTATAGTAGCTTCTGTGACTTACAAGGAGGGTGTACAATTTGCGGAAAACGGATTATAGCGGGCATTTGAGAGCCCATTTCTAGTACCTAAATATGAAGCCCAGTGCTAACAATTTTGTCCAATGGTTCGTTTTTCTTGGAATATGGGCAATCTGATCTCAAATATCCTCTATTTCGATAAAAAATGATGTCTCTTTTATTTACTGTCGCATTGCAAATATTCTAGATACAAAAACGACGGAAAAAATTTATAAAAGTATACAGTAAAACCTAAAAGTTAAGCTCTGATTCATTAAAAAATATTAATTTTTCAGGAAATTATAAACAATCAAATATAGCGTAAGAAAATAGTTAAAAATTTGTCTTCATTTTAAGTAATTAAATGGATCGTATTTTCAATCATTTTCTTATGCTATCTTTGATTGCTTATAATTTCCTGAAAAATTAATATTTTTTAACAGATCAGAGCTTAAATGATAGCTTTTAGTGTCTACTATAGAATATTTGCAATGTGACAGTCAATACAAGAGACATCATTTTTTATCGAAATAGAGGATATTTGAGATCAGATTGTCCATATTTCAAGAAAAAGGGCCTATTGGACAGAGTAAAAATAATTTAAATATTAAAAAAGAAAATATAGGTAATTTAAAAACCTTTCAGGAAAAGTTTATTATATTATGTAAAAATGGCTCTAAATATAAAAAAAAATTAAAAAAAATAAAAACTGAGAATCGTTTTTTGGTTATAAAGAAAAGAAAATCAATAAAAACTCAAATCCATCAGGGTACCAAGTGTTTTTCGCGAGACGAAGAGAACTGTCATTGTTCGACGAAAATCGGTCGATTCGTTTCCGAGATATAAAGAGTTTACATACACACACATACACACACACACACACACGCACGCACGTACGCACACGTACAACCACACACACACGTACGCACGCACGTAAGCACGCGCACACACACACACACACACACATCCACGAAAAAAATGTTCTCAAAATCAACAAATATCGACATATATCGCCTTAAAACAGCTTTTTGAACATTTTTTGTCTCGAAAATTTTTTTCACCCTTGCAAAGCTTCCTCTATGAGGAAGTAAAAAAAAAAAAGATCACTTACTGTCATTGTCAAATTTTTACAGATTTTTCTTTATAACATAAGCTTCAATTAAATTGAAACTTAAATAATCTACCAGGACATAAATCTACCAGGGCATAAAATTTATACCCTGGTAGATCGATATGCCATGAAAAAATAGTTCAGATATGAGAGTTTTTATTTTCCAATAACGAAGAAATAAAAACTTTAATAAGTTGAATTTTTTTTATTCCTGTATTGAAAACTGAACATTTTGAGCTTTGGTTCAGTCATGTGCTTTGTAGAGAACTTAAGTTATAGTCTTTTTAATCTAAAATTTTTGAGCTACCTAAAATTTTAAAGTTTCTGGAATTTGCACATGTACGATTTTATTAGATTGTTTGATTTTTGTTTAAAGAAGAGTCTGTTTTTACTTCACAATATCTATACAAACGTAAAATAAATATAATAAGATAACACAATTGCTGATTATCAGTAATATTTTTCATGTTGTTATTCTTTCCAAAGATGAAAAAAGTAGGTCCCCGTCGGTTCTGCCTAAGAATTAGTTTATTTGAATTTAATAAAAGACAATTATATTATTAATCTAATT
Source organism: Torymus aiolomorphi (assembly GCA_036365515.1). Lineage (NCBI taxonomy): Eukaryota > Metazoa > Arthropoda > Insecta > Hymenoptera > Torymidae > Torymus > Torymus aiolomorphi. Next base: position 232,511,046 of record CM070874.1, on the reverse strand, counting down.
CGGGCGTTAAGTGACTATGTGAAGATGAAGCTTGTTGATCTTCGTTAATATCACCTTCAAATCCATTAAAAAAAGATTGTAGAAAGGAACTTAATAGCCCTGTATTATAATTTTCAGATGGTTGAATATTAAAAAATAACTGTCCTATTTTATCAAGATACTGTAAAAAAGAAGGATCTTTTGCTAAGAATCCGAAATACTGCTCACAAAGCGTTTTGAATATGGAATGTTTTCCCCTGAAAGATATTAACTATTAACAATACGAATTTTCATAAAGATAAATATCTCATAAATTCCTTTGTTTACTTACGAATCAATCGTTTGTAGTAAAAAAAATAAAAAGTTCAACAGAGGCAAAAAGAAAGGTGGACCATCTTGTATCCTTGGATGCTGTCTAATATACAATTGGAAGGTTTCAATTGCAGCTGCTTTATTTTGTAAACACAGAAACCTATAACAAATGGTAAAAATTTGTTACAAACAAAAAGTTACAATATAAGAAAAATTTTGTTGGTATTAATATCTATCATGATTTACGTAAAGAGATAGTCAAGACAAATATGCTATTTTATATTAAGAGGGAAAGACAGTATTTCAGTTCGGGTAATTCGTAATTTTTCTTAAATCAATATCTTGTTAACAAAAATAAAATTTAGCCCGCTATAAATAGAAAAGAGATGAAAAGTCACCTTCATGGGAACAAATTTAGAACAACTTTAAAAAGCCGTTATCTGAGAGTCCGGTTTAAAAAAGCGTTATTTGGGAGTTTAGTTGAAGAAGGCCTTATCCCGCGCGATGATGCTTTTAGCGTTTATTAACTATTCTTTTTACCTTAAAAATTGGCTGGCCATTTAATTATTTCAGGTTCTAGAGCTTTTATAATAATGCATCACCCTTTATTTTTTATTTAGCGTTTAATTCGCCATCGTCGTCAATACAAATCAAAGCAAAACACATCATCGTGCAAGATGAAGCGTTCTTCAATTGGACTCCCAGATAATTCCCTTTTCAATGGGACATCCAGATAACGCCTTCTTCAATCAAACTCTCAGATAACAGCTTTAATACCTTTTTCAATCGGACTCTCGGATAACTGCTTTTTAACTGAACTCCTAGTCAACGCCTTCTAAAACAGGGCTCCGAGATAATGTCTTTTGGTTCGGAAGCGACGAAATATAACTCTCATATCTCTTTTGTGCGAGGTTAAATGAATCAAAAACATATAAAAATGTCTGTCAATACACAGAAGTAAAAAAGGAAAAAAATGTTTTCTGAACATATGATCACAGAAAGGTTTGCCATTATAAACGAAACAAATAGCGTGCTTTATTGGAAAAACTTTCTCTTTATGCCATAGGGCGTGAAGTCATTCTTTATGTCATAGGACGTGAAGTCGCTCTTCATGCTCGCAAAACGATGGGTAATGGTACTTAATATATTCTGGGCATGATAAACCATACAGAAGTTGGAATACGCATACATTCTGAGCCCAATAAAATCGAAGCATAGAATCGAAGATTTATTTTTGTTGATTGCAGCGATTTAACCACCTCTAGTCGCTAGAGCAAACAGGGAATTATTTACTAGCGACATTTAGTGTTAATCGACTCGTGATATCAATATTGCACATAACTATATATCGTGGCTTCTGCAAAAAAGGCGTTATATCAGGATTCGGTTCAGAAATTCGCTGCCGATTCATTGGCAATTAGCTTCCTCAAACTAAAGTTATTGTTCTAGTACATTAATTGTTTACATAAGTATATAGATAAATAATTGTTATTCATCAACGTGCATGTGTATTACGTATTTTATTTTTTCAAACTTATTTTACAAAGTTAACTTTAACTGTTTATCTTTTAACAATTTCTTGAACTTGGTTCGACGATATAAAGATGTTGTGCTAGGCAAGTGTAATAAGTGGTTAAAATTTTAAGTCGATAACTAAAATATTCTCTTAGAAAATGCTATTAGAAAATATTTAAAAAAATGTTAACCTTAAATATCTTTGGTCGTGATAGTCGGCTTTTTTGGCTAGCAAACTCAGTTCAAAGATACAAAATAGCTATCTCTGTGCAAAATTTTAAGACGATTGGTTGATTTTTATTCCTGTTATCGTAGAAGAACGAAAACGCACTCTTTTTCTAAAATAATTTTTTTCTCTAAAACAAGTAAAGATAATCTTTTGAAATTTTAGCTAAATGTTGTACTAGATAAGTGTAATAAGTGGTTAACATTTGAAGTCGATAAATAAAATATTCTTGTAGAAAACACAGAGACACAGAAACAGAGACACCCTGTGTCGAGTTTCTAGTCTCGCATCAGACGCCTCCTCAGGCGGCAGATAGGGGAAAGGTCGTCAGATATGAAGGGCACCAGGGAAAAAAATACCCGGGGTGGAAGAAAACTAGCTAGGGGAAGGCACCCCGAATAATAACCCAAAAATGGGTGATAAGTCCACGGAATCGACTACCCATGGGGGTAATCCGGGCAACGGATGTCCCACCGGTGGTTCTGATCGGGGTATAGCAAACCCCGATGGCCACGGTAACTCTCGAAAACGGATATGAGGCAGACCAATCACTCGCAAGAACAGAGTACTCGACACCTGGAAAAACATTCAGGAAGCAGGGAAGAAGGAAGATGAGCTACTGGGAAAGATTCAGGCGAATCTAGAAAAAACCGACTTAGTAGTCGATGAGGAACGTAACATTCACTAGTGCGTCAAAGACGATCTGCATTAAATAACATCCTTGATGAGACGACTAAGCAGCGTAAAAGAAGTGACTAGCAAGACCAATTCGAGCTTTGAGTTAATGCTGCTGAGCAGTGCCCGAAGCCCACATAGCTCAAATATCTCCATATAGACTACCGCGTGATAGGCAAAGAGGAAGGAAAGGTCGCCCTCATCCGGAGAAACAACCAAGAGGCGGAGAGAGAACCAAGGAGCGGTCATGGAGTCCCTGTTCCAGAGTATGGGAGCGGTGAATCCAAACACCCTACTGCCCCCATCGCCGACGCCAGGAGCTCCAACGTGGAAAGTGACTTGGAGGTCAGCAAAAAGAGAAGCAGGAGGAAACAAGGCAAGGAGGAGAAGAAAAGTACTGACCCAGATGCTATATTGGTCAGAAGAAAGGACCAAAATGAAACTTTCGCCAGCGTTATCAAGCTGATGAAAGACAGAGTGGCCAAGCAGTAATTCGCCGAAAATTTCAACAAAATCAGGCAAACCAAAACTGGAGACGTACTGCTACAGCTGAAGAGGGGCTGCAATGTCAAAGATATTACAGACGCAGTAGCAGCAGCGTTCGGTACGGAAGCTACAGTCTTGCAGCTCTCACAACAAGTAGCAGTCGACGCGAGAGACATGGACCTGGACACAACCGAGGGCGAAGTACAGAAAGCGCTTGCTGAAGCTGCTGGAATTCCAGTAGAAGCTCGCAGATGGCGATCGTGACGACGCCACGTAGGAACACATTGGGCAACATCAAGAGCAGGAAGGTAAGAATCAACTGGGTTATAGCCAGAATACGAGAAAAGATCACGGTCCCGAGGTGTTTCAGATGCTTAGCTTTTGAGCATCTTTCGTACAACTGCGATAAAGGGAACAACGTGACTTCCTATGCGAGTTCCCGGCCCATCTTGCCGCGGCTTGCGAAAACGAACCAAAGTGCACACAGTGCGAGGCGATAGGCGCCAACCACAGATACCGATCTGGGATTACAAAATGCACAGTTCTGGCGAAGGCAAAGGAGAGGAGACTTAGGAAAGGAAATGAGTCAAGTCGCGCAAGACTTATTTTACCAAAAGGCTAAAGAACAAGAAGCGGATATCCTGCTCATGCCCAAACAATACAGAAATCTGGATAACAGTGGCTGGAACTCGGACTACCGTGGCGACGCGGCGACCGACGTACTGCCTGGGGACAACACGCAGGTAGACTCGGCAGAAAAAGGAAATGGATACATACGGTGCATGCTGGATGGCACTGCAGTTTATAACTGCTACTACTCCCCGAAAGCATTGCTTGAGATGTTTCAGGCAGAATTGGATGAGTTGGAAGGGAGCGGGAGACAATGGCCCGGACCCATCATTGTTTACATAAGTATATATATAGTATAGTATAGGAGACTTCGATACCAAATCTGGGTCATGGAGCGGAGGTCTGGAAGACAGAAGAGGACAACTTTTAGACGAAATGATGGTCTCACTCGACCTGATAGTGATCAATCAGCCGGGTTGGCAACATTCCAAAGAAGAGCGTTGTCATGGGTACTAGATCTGACCTTCCTTCGACCAGCGCTAAGGAAGATACCACTCGCATAGGCTAGATACCTATGCAAGTGGACAATTTTGGAATAACAGTCACTCAGCGACCATCGATATGTCTGCTTCGAGTTGAAGAGCCGAAAACGCGATTCTCCGGAAGACATACGTAGAGAATGGGCCCAAGAAATTTGACAGCGATGTCTTTGCAGAATGCATCGCGGGGACACCAGGACTGGTCGGGACTGGGGCGACGGACAACATGACGCGACAGTAAATAACCGAAATGAGTTGTGCTTGCGATGCATCTATGCCTCGGAGGAGTCAGTCTAAGAATAAAAGACCTGCTTTCTGGTGGAACACAGAAATCCTAGCATTGTGGAACTGATGTAAAAAACAGCGGAGGAAAGCTCAGAGAGCGTGAAAAAGAAGACACCCAGAACAAAAAGAAGAAGAGAATAGGTACAAGGACGATAGAAATGAGCTTCGAATGTCGATCGAGACCCATGGGGCACGCACTATCGCCTAGTGATGCGGAAGCTTCAGACGAGCCAAGGATGGGATGTATGAAGAGATAAACCGTCGGTCCTCAAGATTGTAGACGCGCTCTTCCCAAAGCGAGCGCCCAGAGAAAGCTACCGGGGTGACGGTGCACTAGAGGTACCTCTGTTCCAGATGAGCAAACCAAAATTGGCTGCGAAGAGACCGAACTCCGGAAAGTCCCTGGGTGCCGAAGGGATCCCCAACGAAGTTCTAAGAACGACTATTCGGGAGAAGCCTCAACTCATCCTGGACCTGTTCAACACGTGCCTGGAAAGAAGCCATTTCCCGAAACAATGGAAACGCCAAAAACTGGTCCTCATACCGAAGCGTAAAGACAAGGATCCCACGGCACCATCGTCTTGGAGGCCGTTATGTATGCTCGACTACGAAGGGAGTCAGCGAGGGCTTGTACGACGACGTCCTGCGCGGTCTGTGGCAGGTGGTGCAGCCCATCCACGAGGTACGCTGCCTGCGCTAGCGCGTCCTGGGAACGACCCTGGGCCTGGAGCTGCTGTTGCTACGCCGGTGCAGGGTGGACATGTAGTTGCCCCACCGCCATGGCCTGGTACTGATAGTGGTGGCGCGCGCCCACCTCCTGTTCCATAGGTGCTCGCCACTCCCTTTCTGCCCTCAACTGCTCGCGTTGGATAGCCGCGCGCCTTTCCCCCTCCAAGCGCAACGCCTCTCGGTTGCGCCTATCAAATTCCTCTTGTATTCGACGTTCATGGGCAAAGTTCGCCTCCACGAACTGTGCGTGCGCCGCGCTGCACCTCGGGCAATCCTCCAGATCGACGCCGTGCCTCCCGCAATTATAGCAGAAGGTGCGCACTTTTGGACGGGGGCACCTCGTCTGGTCGTGCCCGTTCTGCCAACAATTAAAGCAGCGGAATGGTGACGGGTTCACTGCTGGATCCGTTCGGATGTGCCTCAGTCCCCCAAACATCACGCCGTTGAGCCGGACGGGTTGCGCAGCTGCGTGCTGCACTCTCGGCGCCACTCTTGTTCGCTCATCCATGGCCAGCCGCTGGCGCAGCCCTCCTTGCTGTGGCAGTAGCTGCTCGCGTTGGCGCGGCCTTTCCTCGCGCATGGGTGGCGTCGCCGGACGCTCTCGCCTGATCGGCGCACCAGGATGCTCCTCGAGCGGCGGTGAAGCATGGCGCGACACATAATCCTCAATAGTAGGCTGGTGGTTGGGGTTGTAGCGGCGCGCGCGGCACCTCTGCGTCCAGCTCATACGCGGTGGCGTTACCTCCCTCGGCGGTGGTTGTGCGCACCCCTGCCGTGGCTGAGCTGGCTCTGCTACTCCGTCGTCCGAGTCCCAATTCTCGTCGACATAGGGCCACACGCGCTCTGGCCTCGGCTGCGGTCGGAGCGCTGGGACGGACTCGGTCGTTGGTGCTGGAACCTCAGCTGTTTCCCTTGGCAGCAGCGGGCTGCCGAGCGCCTCAGCCTCCATCGGCTCCTCGTCGCAGACGTCGAGCAGATAGCGCTCGAGCTCGTCCTCCGCCCTCCTGCTCTCCTCCTGATCCGCACAGTCGAGAGCTCCGGCCCGTTCTACCTCCGCAATGGTTATTGGCTCGCCATACTATATAAACAGACTATCGGCAGTGGCCAGAAACTACCTTGATATAGGTGGTGACCGTATCGTCTTCGAATCGTCGCTACGGATCCTGGGGGTGATATTGGACTCCAAGCTCTCTTGGAAAGACCACATCGCACAGACGAGCCGATGTGTGCGTTCCCTCATGTACAGGCTATACTTCTTTAGAAAAAGCACAAATCTCAGGCTACGTAAGCACTTAATATTAATGCTCCTCTTTCCAATCATAGACTACTGTTGTCTTGCTTACTGTGACCTGACATTGGATCTAGATGATAAACTCCAAAAGCTTGTCAACACTGGGATTAGATACATCTATGGTGTGCGAAGAAGTGAGCACATCACACCCTACAGACGCGAACTGGGCTGGCTAACCACATCTGGACGTAGAAAATATTTTGCAGCAAACCTACTGTGCAGGCTATTCAACACTGCTACTCCATCATATCTGCTAGCATTTTTCAACTTCCGTCTCACTACTCGTCCAATTAGGGGTAATGCGGCAGCCTTAGACATCTCAAGCTGTCAAACAGAGACACTGAAAAGGTCATTTCACATCAGCTCGTCATATCTGTGGAACTCCTTACCATCTCACCTTCGCGATATCACCTCCATCCCTCACTTCAAATCACTACTTCATCATCATCTTCTTGAATCCGAATAATACAATTATATTCTGTCTGAGCAATTAACTGTATTTAGCTTCTCTCACACTGATTATGCTTCTTTAACTTTATACTTAGCTCCTTTAAAACTATTTTTTGCCTTGCGTAACTTATTTATATATTGTAAAATTTTTGCTCCATGTACTCTGTATTTTTGCTTGCGTTAACTTAAAACTTGTAAACTTATATATATGTATATTATAATTCTTTATTTAACTTGTACAATATAATGTACAGATAATAAAACTATATAATCTAATCTAATCCTCTCTCGGCGTCACTAATCGTCCCCTCGTCCGCGTCTGGCTCGTCGTCAATAACGATGACGGGGTCACGAAGGCGTCGCATAGCAGCCTCGGCTGCTCGCTCGCGCATCAGAGCAGCCTCGCGCTCTGCCTCCATGGCCTCGATCCTCTCGGCTGCTCTGAAGAAGATGGCTTCGACGAAGCCAACGGTGGCTCTCTCAGCCTCTCTCTCCCTCTGATCCTGCTCATACCAGCTGCTGCTGGACTCCGAGCGCTCCTCTACTCTCGGCGTCACTTCTGTCTCGCTGCGGGGAGTTGGTGGCCTCTCCGTCCCCAAGGGGGAAGGCGGCCTCGCCTCAGCTCCCTCCGCAGTTGTATGTAGCTCGCTTTCCATGACACCTAGAAAACACAAGTGAATTAGCATTCGCTCAAGATATAATTTTCGTGGCCCTAGGGGGAATATATCGCTTAAGTTCTGATGTGCGCTTTCGCGATGCGCCGCGTGTACCCACCTACACTCTCGAGAACGTAAACCGTCGGCGATTTAATTCCTACAATCTTAAGCGGTCCCTCGTATTTCGGTGCTAATTTTGCAGAAAACTTATTAATCCCACTAGATAACGGGTGCGTTCGCCGCATAACTAAATCTCCCTCGATAAACTGGACATCACGCTTGTTTTTATTCTATTCTCGCGTCTGATCAGTGTGTCGCGACACCAAATCTCGCAACGCATCTAATCGTTTAACTCTATCCACCCAAACCTCCGGCGGCACTCTTAAAAACGGGCGCGCCCCCTCGATTTCCCTGCGCAGACTCTTTGCTGCACGCGGGTGCCGACCGAAATTTAATAAAGCTGGCGACACGCGCGTCGTCGCTTGAATTGCAGTATTAATCGCGTGGCGCAATTCGTGACTAAGCACATCCCAATTACGATGATCAGCTCCTACAAACGCGGCAATCATCGTTTTTAGTGTCCTATACTCCTCTCTACCGGATTCGCTTGAGGATGATACGGCGGCGTCGTTACGTGTTTTACTCCGTACTCCTCCAACACTTTACGCAGCGTCTGATTATCGAACTCGCGACCATTATCAGTTAATAAATACTCCGGTGTCACCCATCGGAATAAAATCAATCTTCTAACGCGTGCGCTACTGATTTTCCATCGGCTTTCCTAATCGGTTTTAATTCTACCCACCGCGTGAACAAATCCTGAAACACAATTAAGTGCTTCATTTGACTCTTACTCGGCGGAAACTCCATTAAATCCGCGGCTACTACTACCCACGGCCTCTCTACTATTCTACTACCCATCAAACCCTGCGCTCCCGTCTGCACTACCTTATATTTTTGGCATTGCTCGCACGCTCGCACAAAATTATTTACGTCATGGTACATATCCTTCCAATAGTATTCGCGCGCAATACGATCATACGTCTTCTCTACACCGAGGTGCCCTGACAAAGGTGTGCTATGCGCGTCCCACATAGCTCGCTCTCTTACTTCGACCGGCAATACTAATTTTAATTTCTCTCCGCCATCTATAATTTCCCCTAAAAGCAGATCCTCGCGATACTTATAGAGTTTTCCCTCTTTCACTATCCAATCTTTGTACTTAAGCGGCGTCGCTCGTACCTCGCTCAACATACGCAGATACCACGGATCGCTTACTTCCTCGAACGCGGCTGCTTCTATCTCTACTTGATCGTACAATCGTGAAAGCGCGTCGGGAAACTGATGCAACGAACCCTTGCGATGCTGGACTTCAAAGTCCCATTGCTGCATCTCTAACGCCCATCGCGCCAATCGCCCTGATGGTTCCTTTAAATTCCTGAACTACTTCAGCGCGCTGTGGTCTGTAATCGCTGTGAATTTATATCACTCTACATACGGCCTAAACTTTTTGATCGCCCATAGCAACGCCAGACACTCTTTCTCTGTCGTTGAGTAATTACGATCTGCTGACGTCAATGTCCGGCTCGCATAAATAATCGGGTGCTCTCCGTCTTTACAAATTTGCGCGAGAAGCACGGCTAACGCAGAATTGCTTGCATCGCACTGAATAATAAACGGCTTTGTAAAATCCGGCCGCGCAAGAACAGGGGCTCGCGTCAGAGCGTCTTTAATGTTTTTAAACGCTGTCTCCTGCTCATATCCCCACTCCTATTTCTGCCCTTTAAACGTGAGTCTAATGATAGGCAATTTCATCTCCGCGTAATTCTCAATAAAACCCGCGTACCAACCTGCTATCCCTAAACACATCCAGACCTCGCTCACATTTCGCGGTGCTGGATAGTCCAATACCGGCGCTATTCTCTCTGGATCTGGCCGCAAACCCTCATTATCCAACAGGTAGCCGAGATATGTGACAAGCTCGCAGCAAAACTCGCACTTCTTCCGCTGTACTACTAACCCCGCATCAGTAATTCTACGCAATAGTATTTCTAACCACTTTAAATGTTCATCGAAGGTTTCCGTCACGACGATGATGTCGTCCAAATAGCAAAATACGTACGGCTCACACTCCGACCCGAAAAGCGCATCGATTAGTCGTTAAAAAGTCGCCGGCCCATTTGCTAAGCCGAATGGCATTCGCGTGAACTGCCATAACCCCGATCCTGGCAAAGCAAAAGCCGTGTATTTTCTACTTGAACGCTCTAGCGGCACCTGATAGTACGCTTGACGCCGGTTTACTTTTGAAATATACCTGGCGTTACGCAAACGGTGTAAAATCGTATCCATGTTCGGAATTAGGTACGCGTCTTTCTTCATGGCCTTATTGACATCACGATAGTCAAAACACATGCGACCCTTGTCATCCCGCCACGAAATCACTGGTGCGCTTCGCCAGTCGCTCGCTGAAGGCTCTATTATACCCACTTTAAGTAACTTCTCTACTTCAGCATTCGCAAACTCAAACATTTACAGTGACATTCTCCGGGGCTTCTGTCGCACCGGCGCTACACCCTGCATATTTATATGATGCTCGACTAGATCCGTTACACCCGGTACATCGCTCTCGGGAGGCAAGAGTCTACCTACAAGTTGTTCCACTAGCTCACGCTCGCTAGTCGCAACTTCGCTTATGCCCGCGCATTCGGCATAAGTCGGCGCTTCTTCGCTCGCTCCTTTTCCCGCAAACGCTTTTCATCCTCCGTCGTTTGATCGCCAGGCGCCTCTCTCTAGGTGCGCGTGGATGTCAAACTCCTTGCAGAAATCTATACCTAAAATTAGGTCGTGATCTAATTCGGGCACGAACTTCACGCTAATCAATTTCGAATCCCCATCGACTTCGATCATCAGGTCGAGCACACCTATCACCGGAGTCACCTTTCCGTTAACCGACCTAATCACCGAATAATATTCTTTTAATCGGCCTTTTACTAACTCGGTAACGCGCGTTCCTGCGAGTGATAAAGTTGCTCCCGGATCAAACAATGCTTTATACTCCTGCCCGCGTAGCATTACTGTCAAATAATACCGATTATCTACCCTCATGCCCGCGACGCCACTATCATCCGCTTGCTCGCTTTCTACGTTTTCGCTCTGATTTTCGCTGCTAATCGGTGCTTCAATATTACCTGCTCTTGCGCACTCTTTACGATCACACTCCTCGTGCAGCTCGCGCATCATCTCTTCGGCGGCGAGTTTAAGCTGCTCATCTAATTCGGGGTCGGAATCATTATTCGCTAAGCACGGGGCCGCTCGCTCCGCCCCGCTCTCGCCGAGCGTTTCCGACAGTACAGCCTCGTATACTTGCAGCCGGCGTGCTGCGCCCTGAGACTGACGCGCGTTAGCTATTATCGATTCTCCGCTCGTTTTGATTCTGCTCTCTATACTCACTTCTCCTATCACTATCGCATCAGCTTCCTCGCACTGCTGCTGATTTTCGCTTAAGTCTCCCTCTTTATTCTCACGCTTATTCTCACACACGCTCTCAGCATTTCTAGTATTCTCGCTCTTACTAGTATGCTCTGCCCCTTTATTCGCAAGTTCCGGGGCCTTATTCTCTTCTAAGGCGCGTAATAAACCCGCTAAATCTAATATTAAAATATCGTCCATCGCTAACGGGAATTTACCAGCGCGGGGAGCGAGGTTTACTTTGGTTCCGCGCCCTGCGTGTTTTCCAGCACCGGCATTAAGGGCGCACAGCGCGCGCACGTTAGCACCGTCACTCCTGGCGCTCCGCACTTGTTGCACGCTAAATTCGCTCGCTGCGGACACTCACGCGCTACGTGCCCTCGCTGCCTACACAATAACACACAACATACGGACACTCGGAGGCGCGGTGTCCCACTCCCTGGCAAGTAAAGCACGGACCCACGAACGGCTTTTTCGACTTCCCCTCGTCGCGCTTAGAGTCAGGCTTATCGCGATGCTCCTGTCGACCCTGCTGTCCGCTCGCCTGATTAGCTTGCGCACGCGGCTCATACGCTTGCCTATCTCCGCTTGGCATAACTCCAGGCTGACGAACAGGCTGGGCGTTCTGTCCCGGAACGTACGCGTTGTTTCCGCCTTGCTGGTTTCCTCGCGTTACCTCCGCGTACGTCGCGCCTTGTCCGCCGCGGATCGGGTTCGTTTTCGCAGGCCCTTGCTGCACTCCCATCACCTCAGCTGCACTAGCGCTAGCGTCGCTCGCACATTCCTTCTCATCTCGCTTCTTGCTCTTACGCAATTCTACCGGCGCGCTCTCTTCCCCCGCGGTAGCTACTTTTGCTTTAATCGCACTCGACGGGCCTGTGAAAGCAGCGCTTTGTATGTGCATCTTCTCCGCGGGCGGAGGGTGTGCAAACGTTTCGACCAGTTCATCCATCATCGCGCGACGATACTCCGGCAAGAGATTTCGGTAAGCACGATCAACCTGATTGTCCTCGCTCGGCGGTCGCTTAAAATGCGAAACTATCAATCGAAAATGTTCAATATAACTCTCTACCGATTCCCCTTTTCCCTGCGTTCGCCGGCGCAGATCGTCTAGAAGATCCTGCCTGTCGTATTCTCCGATAAATCGGCGCTTAAACGCCTTCTCAAACGACTTCCACGAATTAATACGCGCCTTTTCTAATCTAAACCAAGTCGCTGCCCCACCCGTAAAAACGCACGGTAACGCGCCTAGCATTCCGGCATCACTGAGATGATTACCCGCTTTGCAATCACTCAATTGATGCAGAATCTCCACCGCCGCTCTCTTAGTCCCCTTACCATTAAACTTTAAGTTCCAACTGCGTAATGTTTTCCCCGCGCGAATCTCATCATCATCGGCGCGGTGTCTGCGCGACCCTCGCACGTCGCGCTCCGAATCGCTTTCCGATGACGACTCCTGCAGTCTATCGCGCCCCCGCGTTCTCGGCTTCCTCTCACTTCTACGGCGTGAACCATGCCGGCGCTTACGCACCCTCACGGAATCGTCGCTCGAGCTCGACGAAGTCTCTTCCTCCGTATCTTTATACTCGCGCTTACCCTTACGCACTAACTCCCATTCCGATTCACAGCCATTACTCTTCTGCTCTACTACTCTCTCGCGCTCCACGCGCAAGTTACTTCGACTAAAATCACGAACTCGCTAATCCTCCCACAAAAACATTGCGCGCGCTCGTCCTATTGGCGGTATTGTTTACGTTCCCGCTACCTCAAGGCAAACGCCGCGATTCCGAGAAGCGCGCCCGGCTCAGTGAAGACGGACGATTCTCGACGCGCGCGAACGCGTTGCGCGCTATTCTACACGGAACAGAGAACATGACTTTTATGTTACTTGCCGCGCACTGTCTATCTAATCACTCGTGTTCACACTTTTCACTTTTGAACGATGCCCCACGTTGGCTGCGCCATTTTATGACACGGTATTTCGCGCGAACTATAAAGAATCCGCACGTCCCGAATTAAGCGCGCGCATCTAATACCCTCCTCCCTCAAACACTCTCCTCGCCGAATTTGTAAGGCGCCAGACGAGGAGATCACACTCACGCGCACTCTCGCAATACCGACTCGAGACTTCTTTCCCCCGGTGGGGTGGTTCGCGTTCGTCTACTCGGGCAGCAGGGCTCGCACACGCGCACTTTCCGCGTAATCGCTACGCAGCGTCGGTGCTGCGAGGGTTTTCCTCCCAACTCTCACACTTCCTTCCCCGCTGGGAAGGAATGGCACCACTCGTGGCTCGCAAATTACTTCTTCTTCTCTCTCTCTCTCTCTCTTATACGCACACACAATAAATACCCTGGCTAAGTCGCTCTTTCCACTACGAGGATCGGCAGCGTGGACCGCCCTTCCTCTCCCTCTCTCCGGTGTTGGCTGCTGCACGTCCTCCCTCTTTCTTTCTCTCGCACTCGTGCTGCACGCTCGCGAACGGCGGGGCTCGGCTGGACACGCTCCTCCAGGTGTAGCTCTCCGTGGCGATAGCACTAGCATTTGGTCACTCGTAGCAAAAGTCGCGCGCGACATCTTTCCTCTACGGCGGCTCGGCGAAAAGTGACTCGAGAGCGGTGCTCTCTCTCTCCCGCGCCCCACCCCTCGCGCGCTCGCGGCACGCAGCAGTCGAAAACTGACGCCGAACACCTTTCGAAATACCTTCGCGCGCCCACACTCGCACACTCATACTCGACGCAGTTTACCGCGTCGCATACTAAGTACCTATAAGCATACAAAATGTTGTAATTACATAGAATATTTTGTATACTCATAGGTAGTACCTTTAGTTACAACTTTTATTACTCGATAAGTCACTTATGGGCTTGGCTGACTTTATCGCAGGAAACATTGGGACCATATGGGCAAAATCACTTGATTCATATTTGACTATAATAGTTATGGCTTGTACGTATTGCTTTTTTCAAATAAAATTTATATTTAACATGATATTTTTACCAAATCATACATTTTCTTTTAATTTAAAGCAATGTTTTCAAAAACATACTTAACCATTACGGTCACAAAGAATCATATCAAATATGATGCCATTTGGTCCATCGAGTTCAAATATGTCCAGCGGTAATGTCACCTAGCCTATGTAAATGTGGATTTTTTATTTAAATAAATTTTTGAATTTTGTTATTTAGTAAATATTGTATACTTATAGGTACAGTCTTTAGGCTGTAATTAATAATTATAGGTACATCTCCTTTGAGATCCACAATTTAGTTGCTTGTTGATAGATTCAAGACTTGGATGGCCTTAGCGCAGGAAATATATTAGGAGCCAATGAACTAAATAATATTGTAGATAACTTATACGAGAGGACCAAAATCAACCTTGATTGTGTGTAAATTGTAGCTAAAGATATTAAGTACCAAATTTTCTAATTACATAGAATATTTTGTATACTCATAGGTAGTACCTTTAGTTACAACTTTTATTACTCGATAAGTCACTTATCGGCTCGGTGACTTTATCGCAGGAAATATTGGGCCATATGGACAAAATGACTTGATTTATATTTGACTATAATAGTTATGGCTTGTATGTATTGCTTTTTTCTATGATATTTTTACCAAATCATACATTTTCTTTTAATGTAAAGCAATGTTTTCAAAAACATACTTAACCATTACGGTCACAAAGAATCATATCAAATATGATGCCATTTGGTCCATTGAGTTCAAATATGTCCAGTGGTAAAGTCACCCAGCCTATATAAATGTGGATTTTTTATAATAAATTATGGTATTAATTTATTTATGTTATGACCAGTTCTATTTATAAATTAATAATGTGAAAAAGTTAAAATTATATGATTAATCATATTAAAGAGGATTGACATGTGCTTAGCTGGGGCTATAATTTTCTTAATGTTATATTTATGGTTTGCAAGTATTTTATATATAACACTATACAAGTTATTGTTAAAAAATTTACAATGAAAGAAGAAACCCATGCATTATTGCTAAATGCTACTTGATCATTAAAATATAGCTTACAGCTTGTTTGCTAAATGCAGCAGTAAATTTAGAACAATTATATTATATTTATAACATAACCTTTTACAAACTTTAAGCCATAGTTTAATGATTAAATAACATTTAGCAATACTGTATGTGATAGGACAGAAGCAAAAATACATAAAAGTGTACGGGCTTATCCAGATATAAACCTGGGGAACATAACCTCAGCGATGACAGCATGAGCACGGACAGCAGCAGGTCTTTCTAAACGTAGAAGCCACAATGACCACTCCCTCACGTTCGAATTTCCGTCGTCGTTAGTCGTAACTCCTAATACATGAAGCGCGAAAGCGCCGGTTGCCACACGTTGTTCCTTGTTCGATGACTACCACGCACACGTATAATTAGTCACTAGAAAGGAAGGAAGAGAGAGGGGCGCCTTCAGAAGTGCAGGTGTGCAGCAGTCAGCGAGAGTTCGAACGAAAGTAAGTGGTCAATTGTGGCTTCAACGTTAAGAAAGACCTGCTGCTGTCCGTGCTCATGCTGTCATCGCTGAGGTTATGTTCCCCAGATTTATATCTAGGTAAGCCCGTACACTTTTATGTATTTTGCTTCTGTCCTGCCTCATACAGTATTGCTTACAGTATAGCTTACAGTTTGTTAAAGGTTATGTTATAAATGGCCCATTCTAAATGGATTCAACAAGCAAAAAAAATTAAAGTCTTTGATTTTTTTGAAACTCTGAGGTCGTATTCTACATTAAATTTCATTAGACCCGTGTTTTCTCTTTTTGTCGAAAAATAATTTTGGAGCCCTGTAGCGCGATATCAAAAATTAGATTGTGAAAGCGTTATTTTGAAATGAAAATTCGCATTTTTTTCAAACGGCCGTAGTTTTGGCCCAAGTTATCGTATCGGGACGTTTTTTTTTTGAAATTATGTGGAATTTTACCAGCTTTCATGCAATTTTTTCAGATTTTAAATAAATTGAATAGTTTTTCAGATAAATTGAAAAAACTGAAAAAAGTGCTTTTTTCAAAATTGAATTTCTCAAAAACACCACCTTTCTTTTTCGTGAAATTTGGATATGTTTTTCATGGCCAAATAAGCTAGCTTTCTACCAAACGGTAGCGTGCCGTCTTTCTTCGTTCGGAAGATACACCCTCACAAATATAATTGCGATTTCTACACGTTTAAGCCTCATATGCGTTATGTGCAGCGATACATTTTACACAGGGACTGGCTGCAAGTTCAAAGTTAAATCTGGCATCTGTGTATGAGAAATTAAGGGTACAGAATACACGGATGATTGTAGTATATACACGATTGTAGTACCCTAAGTGCCCGCTAGATGGCGAGCACAAACGCGCCACATTCAATGAAAAACATCACTCCGAGTGTATAAGTAGGGGCCTGTGGCACTCACTCGATCTACCCATTATTACCACATTACTTTGCCTAATATTATTTTGCCTATTTGCCTAATCGCCAATCGTTATTTTTGCACTACTTACTTATTGCCTATACCTTGGTTATTGCTTTATTTATTTGCTCGAACGTACTTTACGTTTACAACATATTTTGCATCGACTTTACTTGCGAGTGAGTTGGTGCAGAGACTCTATAATTAAGAGTCACTCCAATTTCTTTTTTCTCGCTGACAAACCCTGACTATATAACTTTTCGTATATGTTCAATCATATACTGATACATATCAACAAACATGCAAAAAGCTAAGTTTAGTTCCAAGAGAACTCAGAAGTGTCCGGATATCGGCAGTATTCATAAAAAGTACGTTTATGAAGATAGTAAGCGGCCATTTCAATTACTTGGCGATGTAGCAAATGGATTATTGATGTCTAACGAGTATAAAAACAAGGATATAACAGAATATACCAAAGTGTGTGGAATTTGCTATGAAAAACTCAAGAAAATATCTGAAGAAATTTTTAAAGAAGCAGGAGAGTCAACGCCAACAGAATCTACATCATCCAATCAAACGCCTGAATCTCAAATTACAATGCCGGCAGATTCTCAAACCTCAATTTGCAGTGTTCAGTTGTATGAAGAAGTGAATGAAATACTCACTAAGAATAAATTGTCTCTATCGCCATTCAAGCTTCCGTCAAATATTGACGCGACAGCATTGCCAAATTACGTTAATCGCAAGCACAAGCAATTATTAGATACTTTTTATGAAGAAACTGATTCAAAAATTAGGAAACTGTATAACGTCTCGAGGCAGAAATTAGAGTTTAATGAATGCAAGATATGCGACGAATGCAATGAAAACTTAAGTTTGGTGTTAGAAAATGAAAATCTAACCTTCATAGAAAAAGTACGATTGATGACTGTAGCACCTTCAAGTCTCTCAAGTAATTATATTTTATTGCACATAAGAGGAACCACAGATTATATGATCAGAGCTTCACAAAAGCTCGTAAAAAGTAAAGGTTTATACGAAAAGCCCGATCCATATTCTGGAAATCCTGTGAAAACTGAAGTTATTGAGTTAGTTGAAAGATATTATCTAGACGACGATTTGGACTGTTCCTGACAAAGTCCTAAAAAAATGATGTGATGAATGTTAAAATCAATGGAGTTATAGAAAAAAAATCAAACGTTTTCTAACTCGGAGCATCAAGGAAATTTGCGATCTAATTATGAAACAAAATCCAGAAGTTACTATTTCCAGATCCAAGATTGATCAATTGCGACCAAAATGGGTATTAATTCAACCTTTAAACAATTCCTGTTTATGTGTCTATTGCGCCAATTTCGACCTTATCGTAACAGCTCTAAAAATTGTGTTAAAAAAGAGTAAATCCGAGTTTCTTACACTTAAACAAGAAATCTTATCCATGATTGTTTGCTCTATAGAAAATGATTCGTGTATTCTTCGAGAGTGTAAAATTTGCAAAGATAAAACGATAACCGAAGAAAATTTTCATTTGGAAGAAGATTTACTATTTGATGAAATAACTTTTGCAATTTGGGAAAAAAATGATCTTGTAAAGAAAACTTGCACATTAGATGTTTATCTCAAAGAGCTGAACAGTTGCGCAAATACAATGAGCAAACATAGACGAATGAAAAAGCTCCAGCAACGTGAAACCAAATCAGAAAAAGAAGATGGACTTTCGAGTAAAAATCGTTTAATTCTACACCGAGATTTTGCAGAAAATTGGGCCATCATTCAGCAAGATGCCATTAAGGGGTATCACTGGACTAATACACAAATTTCTATTTCTACATTGGTGTGTTATGTCGGAAAGATTACTACGAGTTTTGGCATAGTGAGTGACGATAGAAAACACAATTCAGCGTTCGCTTTAGCAGCTATGAAATTGATAACAGATGAGTGTATGAAACTAACTGCAGATGGCAAAAATGATATTACCATAATATCTAATGGGGCTGCCAGTCATTTCAAGAACAGATTTCAATTTTATGAATTGGGAAAAGAATTCCATAAAGCGAAATGGATTTTTTCTGCAACTGGGCACGGAAAAGGTGCATGCGATGGCATCGGTGGCTTATTAAAACATTTTGCTACAACTCATAACTTGTCTGCACCATCCAGCGAACGTATTAAAAATGCTGATGATTTCGTAAAATATGTCAGTGAGTATACCAGCAAAATAAGAATTATACTTTTGAAAACCGAAGCATTGCAAAATTTTCGCACTCAAAAGATGGAGGAATGGGAAAAAGTTCGATCGATTAATGGCATTCGCGATAGTCATATTTGGCAAGTTATCCGAGAGACTGATGATGCAGAAATTGTGAATGTCGAAAGGCGAATGAGAAAAACAAATACCCACGAATGGCTCACTGTTCAATGTTGATCAATATGTATGATAGACTGTCTTATATTATTACTAACTATTATACCGAATTTAAAAGTGTAATATATCAAATAAATAAATGAACTTTTTTTACTTCTATTTATATTGGGCGTTGATTTATACCGACTCTTCTACTTATTTCTACTTATGTCACACTACTTTAAAAATAATTTTTAACACACCACATCGTAAAGTTAGTAATTCATTCTCGCCGAGGTAGAAAAAAAGTGCTACGTTAATTCCCTACCCCCACTCTAGTTCCCAGCGTTACGCACATGTACGCTCGCCTTCGGCTTGGGTACAAAATGTGCGTTGCGCTGGAAATGAGAGTGAGATTAGGGAATAAATGTACAGCCTTCTTCCCCTCTTCGGCGAAAAATGAGAATGAATATTACGATAATTGTGTTAAAAAAAATGTATATTGCACTCGTAAATATAGTAGGCTGTGCGAAACTGCGCGTTTGTCGCCCTTGCTTCACTCGGGCAACAACTCTCACGCAGGGAGCACACAGCTCACCTTATTCCGAGCACACAGCTCACCTTATTCCGAGCACACAGCTCACCTTATTCCCTTGGTGCATAATATACTATTATCTATGTTCAAAGTTATCTAAAACATTACATTACGAGATTATACATAACGCATATGAGGTTTAAACGTGTAGAAATCGCAATTATCTTTGTGAGGGTGTATCTTCCGAACGAAAAAAGATGGCACGCTGCCGTTTGGTAGAAAGCTAGCTTATTTGGCCATGAAAAACATATCCAAATTTCACGAAAAAAAGGTGGTGTTATTGAGAAATTCAATTTTGAAAAAAAGCCCTTTTTTCAGTTTTTTATTTTATCTGAAAAACTATTCAATTTATTTAAAATCTGAAAAAATTGCATGAAAGCTGGTAAAATTCCACACAGTTTCAAAAAAAAACGTCCGGATACGATAACTTAGGCCAAAACTACGGTCGTTTGAAAAAAATGCGAATTTGCATTTTCAAAATAACGCTTTCACAATGTTATTTTTTATATCGCGCTACAGGGCTCCAAAATTATTTTTCGACAAAAAGAAAAAACATGGGTCTAATGAAATTTAATGTAGAATATGACTTCAGAGTTTTAAAAAAATCAAAGACTTTAATTTTTTTTGCTTGTTGAATCCATTTAGAATGGGTCAAATATAATATAATTGTTCTAAATTTACTACTGCATTTAGCACATATCCATACGGACATTTTCTAAAAATAGTGTATTTCGATTCCAAATTTGCTAAACAACATTCCTAACATATTTTCTCAAAAACTTTTTTTTTACTATCACAAAGCTTCCTCTAGGAGGAAGCAAAACTTTAAGAAGATGTTAATAAATGTGAAGAAGTGTAAAAAACTGTAAAAGAATTTTTTAATTATGAGTATCAAAGAAAGTGTTACAAAATATAAAAAAAACTGTAAGATAGTGTACAAAAATGTACAAAAATATAAAAAAGTGTAAATAAAATGTAGGAAAGGGTAAAATGATGTAAAAAATTTCCGAAATCCAGTACTTTTTTACACTTTTTTTACACTTTTTTACATTTGGTTACACTTTTCTTACATTTTCTTACATTTTTTTTTACATTTTAAAATTTTTGCTAGAGTACTTTACACTTTGAGAATAGATTGTTTTGGACTTACCGTGTTGGACGATTTTACAACTTTTCGTTTTTCGGCAAGACTTTGTAAAATTTTAATTTATTATATTTTAATAAGTTATGAAATTTAATCAATATGATTCATAAATATTAGGAATGATCTTATAGTTTAATATGTGGAAACTAAGATTAATAAATAAAATTAAAATGATATAAAATAAATATATTATTGAGACTAAAGATTCGTATAGGTACTCGGCACTACCTACACTTACATTGTTTCACTCAACTACTTTCAAAATTACCGTAACAATTCCCGTGTAAAAAAAAGTCTGGGCGAAGTCTTGCCGAAGTCTGGCTTGAAAAGTCTGGCCAAAGTCTTGCATGGTGCACGATCGTAGACTTTTTGCCAGACTTTTTATATTTTCTATTAAAAGTCTTGGAAAAAATCCCCAGTCTTTATCCAAGACTTTTCACCAGAATTAGCTGTAACGGGGTACAGTTACGGAGAGGGTATTAATCCCTCTCAGGGGTTCGCGGGGTAATATACGGGTGTATTCTACGCCCGGGCAACTCACCGTTGCAGAATCACCTGTAGTCCGGCAGAAGCGCCTCGGCACAGGTTCCGAAAATGCGAGCCCGGCTTCGATTGTAGAAAGCCTAGGCCGCTTTCCCCTGGAACCGGCGCTGCGCTCTGCCGCTGCTGCCAACTGCTGCCCGCGAACTACCGGCTGCTCGCTATGACCTAGCGTTACCAGCGCAGCCGGTCTTTCCCGCGTACAACGCCGCTCGGTCGAACCTCTCGAGCGGCTTTTAAACTTACTCCCGCTACCGATGATCCTCTAGGAGGCTACGCCTCGACTAGCTGCAGCCACTGAAAAGGGTAGAGGGCGGTATTCGGGAAATCATGCACAGGCTAAGGTCTCCAAATAAGAACGCGTGACTCGACAGTTAAGATAAAAACAATGGCTCTAAATTTATTAAAGAATAAGTTCGCTCGCGGAAGGGCGCGAGCTCCCGAACAAACTAATATAAAATTAAGACGCGACAGGCCGAGACTATTCTCGCTCGCTCGCTAATGTTGGTGACGGGAGGGAATATCCTCGCGCCCCCGTCACTACGCTGCGCCAGTACAAACACGCGAAAAGCAATCAAACGCTACTTACGCGGGGCTGGCCAGCCATCGCACGCAACAGCAACTCTCTCTCTCTCTCTCGCTCTCCCTGTCTGGTCGCGCTGCCTCTCTCTCTTTCTCTCTCACTCCTCACAGTGGTGGCGGCGCGTCGCTACCGTCTGCCGCAGTGGTGGAGGCGCACACACACCGACACACAACACTCACTGTATCGCGCGACTTCTCTCTCTCGCGGTCACACCTGTTGCCGCTCACACGGCGTACGACAAGATGGCTCTCATGCTCCCCTCTCGCCCGCGGCACGGCGTCGTCGTCTTCTTCTCCGACTCCTTTTTGCTCTCCCCGCGTGGCGCGCTCCGAACCATGATACGTGCAGGCGCGCGAGATTCGATTCTCGCAGCGCTGTATCGGTGGTTCACTTACCTTACGTCGGCGCCCGTCACATAGCATACTGCGTAAAAAGTCTGGGAAAAATTCCCAGACTTCATCCAAGACTTTTTACCAGGCTTAGCATACAGCGTCAAAAGTCTTAGAAAAGTGCCCAGACTTTTCGCCAGACTTTATCCCAGACTTTTAGCCAGACTTTATGGTCCGCGCATGGAGGTTATACACGCCCAGCCCCTTCCACATGAAACCGATGCTCATAGTCTTCTGCTGCAATCCCATGGTCACTCACTGCTATTATGATCGTCGTTGTCGCTGTTATCTGCAGATCTATCAATTTTTGGAAACACAAAGAGTCGGGCTTTGTGAAACTCCAACCTGGAAATAGAAGTCCTCACAAAGCATCTCTTCTACAGTGCAAGTAAATATTTTATAGAACATT